>PVKS010036635.1:0-19202 GCA_004027875.1 Aplodontia rufa
ACAAGGCTGCCAAGGGTCGATGTACTGTAGTGACTTGAACTTATTTACAACTCTTTTTAGGATAGAAGTAGGAATGGGGATGTATCCTAGGGCTAGAGAACAGTCTTAGCATGCACAGATCTCTGGGTGGGATTCCCAGCACCGCACAAAATTTTTTAAAACTTTGTTTTAAAGGACAGAAATTAATTTGCAGTAAACAGCCAAAAATCTATTGTGTGGAAGAGACCCAAATATTAACCCCAGCCCCATTAGGATGAATGATCTGGTCCTATAATAGTTTAATGACTCCTGTTGTGATTACAACTTTAACTAGTTTTCATATAATTTATCAATCACATTCCAAGAGTTTCCTTCCCCTTATGATCTATATATAAATGTGTGTGTACTTGTGTGTGTGTTTGGGGGGAAGAGTTGCTTGCTTTCTCATTTGAACAGCTTTGTCATCCTACTGGTTCCTTCATTAATGGGTTAAGAGGGAACTTTGACCTGAGTTCACCATGCATCTTATGAGTTTTATGTTTATTACATTTTGAACAGTATACTAATACCTGACCTAACTCCCTTCCTACCTCTGTATGTTAGTCAGTCTTTCCTCACTGTGACCAAAATACCTCACAAGAACAACTTTGAGGAAGAAAGATTTATTTTGGTTCACTATTTCAGTGGCCTCAGTCTTTGATTGGACAGCTACACTGCTTTGGCCTGGGGTAAGGCAGAACATCACAGTGGCAGGGCATGGAGAATGAAAGCTGCTGAGCTCAAGGCATCCAGGATGTAGATAAACACTTCCAGGACATGACCCCAGTGACCTACTTCTTCCAATTAGGTGTCACTTCCCTGTAGTCCATTGAACATCAGTGGATTAATCCCCCAATGAGGTTATCGCCCTCATAATCCAATCACTTTACCTAAGCCCCACCTCTGAACACAGGAGACTTCATGGGGGTGTGTTCCAGATCTAAATAAAAAACACTCTGAGATTGTTTTGGTGAGTTTAGCTTACTATAATTTGAATAAAAATTTCCAGAGTATAAATTTAGAATGCTGACTATGCTTTTCATTTATTCTAGATCCCCTTCCTATGTGTTTTCTGCCTGGTCCTAAAGGGCATGTTGATTGCTTGATATTGTTGGAGAGTAGAATGAGAGAATGGCAAGCCAGACTGTTTCCTTATGCATGAAATACAAGGGCATCAAGTATAACTGAAAAATTAACAAGATAAAGAGAATCGTATTTACTAGAAGAACTTGCAGAAAAAGAAATTCTCTGATCAGTTGTTTGGGGCAGTGCTGTACACACACCAGGCAAGCTTACCTGCTTCTGGCAAAGAAGGACCCAGAACCTGAGGCATTTGTATTACCAAAGGAAGGAAACAATAGACTGAACTTGATATGCAACTGCATGGCAAAACTCTATGGAGTATATATGGATGATTAACAGGTATTTAATTTTTTTAACAAAGATTTATCTACATCTACTTTGATCAGAACACTGTTCTGGATATTGGTACACTAGTGAGCAAAGTAGATAAAGCAGTGGGAAAAAAAACTGGCACAGTGGCTGCCCTCATGTAGCCTTCAATCTATTGAGGGATGACAAATAATAGAATGAATAAAAAAAAGTGGTGACAGAAAGAAAAATGGAATAAATAAAGCATTTGGGAAGTAGACTGTTACTAAAAATAGGGGTGTCAGGCCAGACCACTATGGCAAATCTCAAGGAGCAGAGATTAAAAGGTAGGAAAGGAGACCTAACAAGACTATTAATCAGGGGCTCTGGGGTAGGGCTAGCTGGGACCTGGGGAACTTTCCAGATAGGATCAGTGGGCCTGGAGCTCTGAGCTCCAATAGAGATGCTTCGACCTGAATTCAAAGATGAAGTGGGGGCTCAGATCTGTAGCCATTTCTTCCTTTTATTCAGTTAGGAATGGAAGCTTTGACCATTTAATGAGCAGGCTAATTCTTTTATTAGTTGTCCTTTGCATATGAATAAACCCTTTTTCCTTTTAATCTGTCATTTATTAGTTTAATTTTCAAGTCCCAGGTATTTAACATATGCAGTGTTAGTTTTTGGAACTGAAATGCCTCCCAAGGGTTCATGTATTGAAGTGTTGGTCCCCAGTGCAGAAATACTCGGAGGTAGAGCTTTGGGGAAGTGAGTGGATCATGAGGGTTCAGATCTTATCCATAGATAGGGGCACAGTTGAAAGGACTTTTGGGTGGTGGTGGAAACTGTAGGAGGTAGGGCCTTGTTGGAAGAAGTAGATTACTATAGGCATGCTGCAGAAGAGTGTATCATGTCCTCAGCCCCTTCCTAACTTGCTCTTTCTTTGCTTTCTGAGTTCTGTGAGTTAAACACCCTCTTTCAAAAGCTTTCACTTCTACTGCCAAGATGTTCTGTCTTGCCTCAGGCCCAAAGCTAAGGAACCAGTTGATCTTACACTGAAATCTCTGAAACTGTGAGCCAAAATAAATCTTTCCTCCTTTAAGTTGATTTTCTGAAGTATTTTGTTACAGCAATGAAAAACTGATTAACACAGAAAGGTAGAGGGAAACATTTTATTTTCTGACAAGGCTGATAAGAGGGAATTGGTGAATGAAAAATGACAAGTTTGGGTGAGGTACGGGAGAGTTTGGAGATACAGATTTAGTCAATAATGTTTCTAATCTTTTAATAATCAGAATGTTAGTGATAGCTTTGATGCTCTGTAGATTGGCTTTGCAAAACTAACCCTTTGAAGTTCTTTCATTTTTTTTCTTCCCCTAGATAGATCACAATTCTACTTATTATGCCTTGTTATCTTTTGGATAATTGTCCCCCAAAGAGCCATATATTAAAGGCTTGGTCATCAGTCTGTGGTACTCTTGGAGATGGTGGAGGCTTTAAGAAGTTAAGTCAAGTTGGAGGAAGTTAGATCATTGGCAGGTGTGCCTTGAAGGGGATATTGGAACTCCACTGCCTTCTTCTCTCTCTTTGCCTCCTGGCCACCATGATGTAAGTGGCTTTCTCCACAACTGTGGTCTCATCATGATGTAATTTAGCTTTGATCTCATGTATTAGATATGGTAATAGAAAGCTGACTAGCACATGCCTTTTTCCATTATATTATTTTTTATTAAAAACAACATCATTTATTAAATATTAGGGACAAGGGAGAAAATGTTTAGTATTAGGTCACTTACTGTGCTACTGGTACGCATAGACGATGATATTGAATTTAATCATTCAGAAACTCTGGAAATAGATATCATGATGTCTTGCTCACAGGTTAGGCATTACCATTCAGAAACAGAATAACCTTCAAAACCCTGTCAACTAGTAGGAGGTGGGGCTAGAGAGAACCTGATCTGGCTTCAAAGCCTATTCACCCTTCTTACAGGAGTGGGAAAATTCCCTTAACAGCGGTAATGAGGAAAGCATTTCCATACTAATGAAGTTCTCGGTGAGTTCACTGTAATACTGATGACTTTTCAGTATGCAAAACCAAGTAACTACACTGGTTAATGCCTCATTGTATTTCGTTTGTTGGCCATGCTTTTAAATTTCCTCCATCCAACTATCTAGAAAGGAGAATTAAAGCCAGACTTTTCACTGGCTTTGTTTGCTTCTAGGAACTTTTCTTCAAAGCTGCTCTTGAGTAAAAACTAGACTCAAAGTGCTCATTAGGACTTTTGCTATGCTTCACAAATGAATGTCCTTGGATTCATATTTGACTCTAAAGGCCCCAGATGTATTTCTTTAAATTTTTTTATTAAGGAGTTGAGTTATTGTACAATCATAAAATGCTTATAAAATAACACTATGATATACATATATTATTAAATGAGAATTAGCCCCCACATCACCCATCCCCACTTTCTTGAATCTTCTATATTTCTTCCGTAGAGATAATATAAATGCTTAGGTTGAGAATTTTTCAGAGTTGAATGATTTCATAAGTGTTATTTAGATTCTCTGGGGAGTAAAGAGTATGCTATATTGTTGCTTTACTCCCTAGATCCCTCTCTTTTCTCCCTCCCTCTCCTCCTTCATCTATCTTCCTCCCCAATATGTCTATGGTTGCCCTAGATTATGTGTTGCTGTGGCTTTGCTGGACCAAATACATGAGGTTGACTACTTTTCACACAGGCCTGAGTTTAACTCCAGCCTCCACATAAAAGTGAAAGCATTCGAGGCTTGACTCTCTGGGTTTGGCTAACTTTTCTCAGCATGATTTCTTCTATTGCCATTCATTTACCTTCAAAGGCCGCAATATCATTGTTTCCAATTGCTGAGTAGAAATCCATTGTGTGTGTGTGTGTGTGTGTGTGTGTGAGAGAGAGAGAGAGAGAGATATCACAGTTTTTGGATCCATTCATCCAGTGAGGGACAAATGGGTTGATTTCATAATTTAGATATTGTAAATTGAGCTGCTATGAACATAGATTTTGCTGGATTGCCTTAATGTGCTGATTCTAATTCCCCTGGAAAAACATCATGGTGGATCCATCCTTAATTTTTTGAGGGTTCTCCACACTGCTTTCCAGAGTGGCTGGACCAGTTTGCAGTTCCACCAACAAACTGGAGTTCCTATCTCCCCCCCACAAACCCTTCAGCATCTGTTATTGTTTGTATTCTTCATTTTTGACAATCTGACTGGAGTGAAGTGAAATCTTAATGTAGTTTTCATTTGCATTTCTCTGATTACTAGTGATTTAGAACATTTTGTCAAGTACTCATTGGCTTTCTCAATTTCCTCTGTTGAAAAGTTTCTATTTAGCTCTTTGCCCATTTATTGATTGGATTGTTTGTGCTTTTGATGTTAAGTTTTCTGAATACTTTGTAGATTTTGGATATTTGTCCCCTGTCAGAAGAATCACAGGCCATGATTATCTCCCATTCTGTAGGTTGCCTCTTGACAATTTTGACCAATTCCTTGGCTGTGCAGAAGGTTATTAGTTTAATGGCATCCAACTCATAGATTTTTGACTTTATTTCTTTTGCTGTAGGAGTCTTATTGAGAAAGCCTTTGCCTACTTCCAAATGCTGGAGTGTTGGTCCTAACTTTTCTTCTAGCAGTTGTGTGGTAGCTGGTTTAATTGCTCGTTCTTTGATCCATTTTGGTGTGATTTTTGTGCAAGGTGAGAGATACAGATCTAATTTCAACGTTCTACAAGTGGCTGTCCAGTTCGTCCAGCACCATTTGTTGAATAGGCTATCATTCCTCCATTTATTCTTTGACCTCCTTTGTCAAAGATTGGATGTTTAAAGATTTGTGGGTTTGTTTCAGAGTCTTCTATTCTATTCCATTGGTCTTCATGTTATTTTGTTATTAAAGCTCTATAGTATAGTTTTAGATCTGGTATTGCAAATCTATCTGCTTTGTCTTTCTTGCTTAATAATGTTTTGGCTATTCTCAGTTTCTTGTACCATATTAATTTGAGAATTGTTTTTTCTATATCTATAAAGAATAAGATTGACAGGCTGGAGGGGTGGTTTGGTGGTTATAGCACTTGCCTGGCACATGTGAATATGCGAGTTTGAACCTTAGCACCACGTACACAAGGAAATCTCAAAGCAATGAAAGCCATATGAAAAACTAAATAAAAATTGATTCTTTTCTCTCTCTCTCACTGTCCCTCTCTCTTTAAAAAAAAATAATGAGATTGGTATCTTGATGGTGATAGCATTGAATCTATATAGTGCTTTTGGCAGAATGGCCATTTTAATTATATTAATTCTGCATAACCAGGACCTTGGGACATCTTTCCATCGTCTCAGGTCTTCTTGGATTTCTTTCTTAAATATTCCATAATTTTTGTTGTAGAGGTCTTTTACTTCCCTTGTTAGATTAATTCCCAAGTATTTTATTCTTTTTGAGGATATTGTGAATAGGACTGATTTCCTGATTTCTTCTGTCCTATTATTATAAGAGTATAGGAAAGCTATTGATTTATGGGTATTGATCTTGTAGCCTGCCACTTTGCTTGATCTTATAAAAAGATTTAGCAGTTTTCTGGTGGAGTTTTTTGGATCTTCCAGATATAGGATCATGTTGTCAGCAAACAGGGTTAGTTTGACTTCCTCTCTTCCTATTCTTATCCCTTTGATTTCCTTCTCTTGCCTGTTTGCTTTGGCTAGGTTTTTGAGGAATGGCCAGCCTTGATTTGTTCCTGAGATGACTGGATATGCTTTCAGCTTTTCTCCTTTTAGTATTATACTAGCTGAGGATTTGGCATATATGGCCTTTACATAGTTAAGATAAGGTCCTTTGATCCCTATCTTCTCTAGAGTTTTGATATAAATAGCTGCTGGATTTTATTGAAGGCCTTTTCTGCATCAATTGACATGATTATATAATTTTTGTCCTTAAATCTGTTTAAGTGATGCATCACATTTATTGATTTGCATATGTTGAACCAGTCTTGCATACTTGGAATGAAGCCCACTTGGTTGCAGTGAATTATCTTCTTGATGTGTTTTTTAATACAGTTTGCTAGAACCTTATTAAGGATTTTTGAATCAGTGTTCATTAGGGATATTGGTGTGTAGTTTTTTTATTTGATGTGTCTTTGTTGGGTTTTGGTATCAAGGTTATTGTTGCTTTATAGAAAGTGGGAGAGTTCCTTCCTTTTCAATTTCTTGGAATAGCTTAATAAGGAAAGGTGTTAGCTCCTCATAGGTGTGGTAAAACTCAGTGGGAAATCCATCAGGTCCCAGGCTTTTCTTCTTTGGTAGGCTTTTAATTGCTATATGGATTTCAGTTCCAGTCATTGAGCTTTTTAGGATTTCAGTATCATCCTGCATCAATTTATGGATGTTGCATGTATTTACAGATGTTGCATGTAATTTGTCCATGTCTTACAGATTATATAATTTAGAGGAGAATAATTTTTCAAAATATGTTCTTATAATTCCCTAGATTTCCATGGGGTCAGTGGTGACCTCTCCCTTTTTATTGGTGATTTTGTTGATTTACTTCATTTCCCTCCTTCTTTTAGTGAGATTGGATAAGGGTCTATAATTTTATTTTTTTTTTGAAGTTCCAGCTTTTTCTTTACTTGATTCTTTTTATTATTATTATTATTATTTTGTTCTCAGTTTCATTGATTTCAGCTCTGATCTTTATTATTTCCTGTCTTTTGCTGGCTTTGGGGTTAAAATGTTCTTCCTTTAGTTGGGATTTCAAGTGGAGCATATGCTTATTTATTTGGGCTTTCTCCTCATTTTTAAAATTTTTTTCCCTCATTTTTAATGTAGGCATTCAGTGCTATAAATTTTTCACTTAGAAATGATTTCATGCAATCCCAGAGATTTTTTTAGGTTATATATGAAGATAATTTATTAAAACATCACGCTATGCAGAAAAATTCCAAGAGGAACAATAATGTGAGAGCTTCTGACATAGAATCGAACTCTGTGGATGCTGTGAAGGCAAAAACCGAGAGTCAAAATAACTTTGTTGAACTGCTGCCTCTAGAAGTCACTTTTAAAATTTTCAGTCAGTTGGACATTCAGAGTTTGTGCAGAGCTTCTGTAACATGTCGGAGCTGGAATTACACCATAAGAAACAGTGACTCCTTATGGAAACCCCACTGCTTGACTGTGAGAACTGTGTGCCAAAGGGAAATAGATGATGACCTGGAAAATGGTTATTCTTGGAGGGTAAGTTTACCAGTGCCATTAGCAGTTCTTTTAACCATATGTTGGTGGCAAGTTTGGAGAAGGTAGGACTATATATACAGAATAATGTAGGGGTGTTGACTTTGGGAAATGAGTTAAAGTGGAGTTGTTATTCTTTTCCTGCTAAATCCGATGATTCCACACTCTCTCCCATCCAGCCTTTCACATTTTCGAATTCCAAATTCAGGAACTTCCTGTTGGCCAGAAGGATAGCGTCTTCTTTTCACTCCACCTTATCTAAAAGCTCCAGCAAACTCTGTGGTTCAGTCTCTATGTACACACATACATAAACACACATGCATGTGCTCACACATGAATTTATTAATATATGCATATATCAATATAAGAACTTAATCTTCTCAGCCCTGTGAGTCAGCTTCTCTAATTTAAAAAAAATTCACTGACCAATCACTTCCTGCCTTCTTCTAATCCCAGAGATTTTGATAATTTATGTCTTCATTCTCATTTTCTTCCAAGAAATTGTTAGTTTCTGCTCTTATATGTTCTTGGATCCATTCTTCATTTAATAGGGTCTTATTCAATCTCCATATATATGTGTGTTTTCTGTTATGATTTTTGCTGTTAATTACCAGGGTCATGGTGTCATGGTCTGATAGGATCCATGGAATAATATCTACACTTTTATATTTGCTGATATTTCCTTTGTGGACTAGAATATGATCTATTTTGGAGAAGAACCCATGTGCTGCTGAAAAGAAGGTGCATTCAGCCGATTTTGAGTGAAATATGATATAGATGTCTGTTAAGTCCATTTGATTTATGGAGTTGTTTAAGTTGGAGATCTCTTTATTGTTTGTTTGTTTGTTTGTTGCTTTGACAATCTGTCTATTGGTGATAGAGTAGTGTTGAAGTCTCCCAGTATTATTGTGTTGAGGTCCACAAGTGGTTTATATCATGGGGTAATTTATTCACATAGTTGGGCACATTGTTGTTTGGAGAGTATATATTTATTACAGTTATATCTTCCTGTTGTATTGTTCCTTTTACTACGATGTAGTGCCCTTCTTTATCTCTTCTCATTAGTTTATGTTTAAAATGTACTTTCTCAGTTAAAAGTATTGCAATAACAGCTCATTTGTTTGGGCTGAAAGCATGGTAGGTTTTTTTTCCATTCTTTCACCTTCAGTCTGTGGATATCATTAACTGTAAGGTGGGTCTCTTGTAAGCAACATATTGTTGGATTTTGTTTTTTGATCCAGTCTGCTAATTTGTGTCTTTTGAGTGGTGCATCGAGACCATTCACATTCAGTGTTAGAATAGTTATGTGGTTGTGGTTCAAAGTAATTGTGTTTTATGTGTAAATTCTGTGGTGTCTTGGCTGGGTATTGATAGTGTGTACCTTTATTGAATTTCCTCTGTAGGTTTTCAGTAGTATTTACTTGTTCTTCTATCTGGAGTTAATCTTTGAGGATTCTTTGTAAAGCTGGGTTTTTGTTCATAAATGCTGCAAGTTTGATCTTATCTCGAAAAGTTCTTATTTTTCCCTTAAATTTAATGGTGAGTTTTGCTGGGCATAGTGTTCTTGGTTGCGTGTTGTGGTCATTCAGATGTTGAAAGATCTCCCTCCATGATCTTCTGGCTTCCAGAGTCTGTGCTGAAAATTCAGAGGGGATTCTTACTGGTTTGCCTCTGAATTTGATTTGGCATTTCTTCCTTGCAGCTTCTAATATTCTTTCCTTGATTTCCTTGTTGTACATTTTGAATATGATCTGTTTTTGTGAGTTTCTCATTTGATTAGGCCTATTGAGTGTCCTATAAGCTTCCTGGATGAACATATCTGACTTTAATTTTATATAGGAAAATTTTTCTTTATCTGTTTCATTGAGAATATTCTTTATACCATTTGTTTGTATTTTGATTTCTTCCTGTATCCCAATTACTCTTAGATTGTTTTTGTCTTTTCATCTCAGACATTTTAAAACTTCTGTTCATAATCTGTGAGTTGTTTTTCTTTTTTGTCATCTGTGCATTCAAGTTTGCTCAGCCTGTCTTCATTGTCAGAAGGTCTTTCTTCAAAAGCTTAGGTTCTGTTTTCTACAGAAGTTAGTCTGTTATTAAATTCTTCCAAAGCTCCTCCATGCCATTGACTGCAGATTTTAGCTCTATTACTTCCTTTTTGAGTATGTCTATTTATGTGATAATAGAGTTTTTCATCTTTTGAGTTTTCTCTTAGTCCCTTCATTTAATCTTCTTTTAATTTATTGTTCCTTTTAGTTATTATATCATTGATAATTTGTTCTAGATTTTCATCCTGCTTCCTGACAGTGGGCTCCTTGCTAGGTGAGTTGTGGGTTTGAGGTGAACCTGTTCTAGTTTGATTCTTCATCTTTGAAAAGCTTCTTCTAGATCTTTGAATTGGGGTTCCCTTTATGGAAGCAAGATAATTCTTTGGGTTCTTCCTTATACGTCAAGGTTTGGGTCAGACATCACCTCTCTGATGACCGCATTCTTCCAGAAAGCTGTTTCTTCTTGGAGCCTTGGTTTGTTGCACCTTTTGGATCTAGGTTGCAGGACTCAGACTTGGCACCTGGAGGAGTTGTTAGGCAACCCGCTATGTTGTTGAAGCTAAGTTGTAGGTGTGCATCACTGGGGGTAGGGTCCCAGAGGTGTGAAGTGGGCCAGAATGGACCAACCTATGTGCTGTATTAGGATCTGGGATCTTTGGTGGTGGGATGTGCTCAATATGTCTGTATCTGGCTTTTGTGCATAGCTGGGTGGTGTTTAGGTATGAGGTCCTTGGGGGTGTCTGGTGCAGCGATGGGACTGGAGTCCTGGGCATGCACGGGATGAGTTGGGGTCTGCACAGGCTTCTTATCACTCCTTAAGTTGAAGTAAATTCTTGACTTGAGATCTCTATTTGGTTGTTTCTCTTTGGGACTTTGCTGTTGGATTGGGAGTTTTGTCCCATCCCTTACTTGGTTTGGGTATTGTCAGGAACATTGAGTTCAGAAGTCAAATCCCTAACCTGTGTACCATTAGTGTCCCTTAAGATTTCCAGTTCCTTATGAGCTAATAGGAGAGCATCAATATGAACAACCAGTGAATACAATAAATGGTATTAAATTGGTTATTTAGTCCTGACAGTATCACAATGTTAAATTCCTCTTATGAAATGAATGGAAGTGTTATTCATTACTTTCAGCAACAAAATAGTATTTAACCATCATCTATGTCAGGCTTCAAAGCATACAATAGCAATTGAGTTCGGCATTCATGGTGGTAATGGTTACACAGCATTAATGGTGGGGGTCAAATGTTATAAACTAATTAGAAGCCTGCGAGAGAAGGGAATGTAAGAGGAAATTAAGAGAGGAGGTTGTAATATCCAAGCATGTACAGAGAGAAAGTAGAGGAGGTGAAGGATTTGCTGGAGAAAAATAAATAACCTGGAGGAAGATGAGGAAGAGGTCGCAAAGTGGAAGAAGGGAGAAAGAGATATTAATAGGGTTTGGGTGATAGCATAAGAAAGGGTAGGAGCAAGTACAGGAAAATTTTGCAGCTGGGGTACAATATAATTCAAATACTAAATAAACTGATAAAAATCTTAACCCTCAGCAGGCATATCAAGGGTAAACATTTACATGGAAGAAAATGCTCATGAATGGAGGGAGTATAGATAGAAGAAACAAAAGGGAAAAAGAGAAGAGAAGAAGTAAAGTAAAAAACAGGAAAAAACAACTGAAACTTCCCCCAATAAAGAAACAGCAAATGTGTTTATATGTTCCTGAATTAATCAGCTTCTCCAAATGGTACCCTAATACATGTCAAAAACAGGAAGGAAAGAAAAAAAATAAAATTAGAAAATATAAAGATTCTTAATGAAAACTTGGAACTATGATCACTGAGGTTGTCTCTCTACACGTTGGGAACAGATGTTTACTGTCTGCCTGAGTTTTGTTAGCAGGGTCTCTCAGTCTGGAATTATGTGATCTCAAGTAGAGGACACAATGTCTAGTTGAGATTCCTGGGGTTTCTGGGTGGCAATTTCCATGAAGAGATCAGAGTAAGGAATATCCTAGAGGCTGACCTTTGCCTGCCTCCCTGGGAATCTGAATCTCAGAAGTCTTAAGGCTTTTATACACAGAGGGTTGATCTGCTTTCAATGTTCCCTCTACTGTCTGCACTCCTGGTCCCTCCAGGGTTTTTGAGCTCAGACTGAGGTCTCTTAGTGTACCTTCCCCACCTTAGCTTAACATGTGAGCCTTCCTGCTGGGGGTAGGAGTAGGCTGGGCTAAGCAAAGCTCACTTGCACTCCAGAAATTTGAATCCTCCTGAGCTAAGTGGAGACTGGGCCTGTCCCACATCTCCTCTTCAGAGATCAGCCTCTGAACCTTGGCTGGCTCCTAGCACAATTGTGATGTAACCTGCTCTGTACTACTGACTTGCCCCCTCTGGGCAGTTTCTTTCAAAAGACTGCCAATTTTTGCCTTTTGCAGGCAGTGGAGATGCAGTAGGGGTGTCTCTAGTTGAGCCCAATGCATGGTTCCTTATAGAACTTGATTTTGTGAGGCAGATCAGATCACACATTATGATTCAGCTCCTCCCCAACTCCCTTGCTGATTTGGAGCAATGGTGGTCACAGCTGCAGCTACCATGACCAGCTGGGATGAATACAATCCCTCTTTTCCACTTGCTGCACCCAAATCTCTGATCCTTCAGAAATCTCCTCTAACTAGTGCTGTGTTCCAGTGATGCTTTTCCCCTAAACACTCCTCTCAGCAATGGAGCTGTCCTGGAGTTTTTCAATCTGGTCATGGAGCCAAGTGAAGGAGTCTTCCTGCAGCTTGCCATCTTGGGAATCTCAATTGTATTTTTCAGTGAGCAAAGACACTACTATCTCTGTTCATCAGGAAAGAACATCTTAGTTCCTTGTGAGTGTTCCCTAACAGCATTTCACTGAGGTGTCATAATTGCAGACTCTTGTTTCTAAGCCAGCTGTAATAGAATTCTAGTCAGATGAGGTCTTCTAAGATTTTTCAAAGGACAAACAATATGGTGGTTTAGATCTAATGCATCATAACCATATTTGTCTTTTGTAATAGAAAATCACAAACAACCTCAAAACTAACTTGAAGTCATCTTAAGGACCTGCATATATCAGATTCACTTGTTGCTTAAAACCTGGCAAAACATTAGGAAACAGAAAAAGCTACAGAATAAAGCAAACAATAACAATAACAAAAAACACAGAAAGATTACTCATGTTATTTTTAAAATTTGTGTGTTCTTTTATTCATCAGCAGCCTAGAGTGCAGATATCTGACATGGTAGGATTTACATTTGATATTTTGCTGTTTCTCACATTCATACTTCTTTGTTTCTCTATGCCATTGCTGCCTCTTTTTTTAAATTAAGGAATTGAGTTATTATACCATCATAAATGCATAGAAAATAAAAATATGATATGCATTTACTCCTAAATCAGAGTTACTCTACATTGCCCACATCTGTTCTCTTGATCCTTCTATATTATGCCCCATACCAAGTATAAATGTCCGTATATATGTATATATGTGGTGTGTGTATATATATATGTGTGTGTGTACACCTATATATATATAATTGTGATTTTCCAGACATAAATGATTTCATAAATATTATTGGACTTCTTGTCTGTGTGTGTGGGGGGGGATTAAAGAGTATACTGCATTGTTGATTATCTTCATAGATCCCTTCTTATCTTCCTTTCTCCTATCTCCCAGTTCTCCCCCCGACACACACACATGTCTGTGGTTCCCCTAGATTATGTGTTGCTATGCCCTTGGTGGGCCCAATACATGAGTTTGACTACCTTTCACCTAAGCCTGGGTTAACTCTAGCCTCCACAAATTAGGGAAAACATCAACCCTTGACTCTGGATTTGGCTAACTGCTCAGCATGATTTCTTCCATTGCCATCCATTTACCCTCAATGTTTCTAATACCTGAGTAGAACTCAATTGTGTATATATATATATATATATATATATATATATATATATATATATATATATACACACACACACACACACACACATACCAGAGCTTTTGGACCCTTTCATCCAGTGACAGACACCTGGGTTGATTTCATAATTTAACCATTGTAAATTGAGCTGCTATGAATATAGATTTTGTGGTGTCACTGTAATATGCTGATCCTAACTCCTGTGGGAAAACACTCAGAAGAAGAAAGCTGGTTCATATGGTGGGTCCATCCCTAATTTTTGAGGAGTGTCCACACTGCTTTCCAGAGCAGCTGTACTAGTCTGCAGTTTCACTAACAGCGTTCTAATGTTCTTATCTGCCCACAACCCCTCCAGCATTTGTTACTGTTTGTATTCTTTATCTTTACCAGTCTGACTAGAATGAGGTGAAATATTAATGTAGTTTTGATTTGCATTTCTTTAATTATTAGTGATTTACAACACTTTCTCGTGTATTCATTGGATGGTACATTTCCTCTATAGAGAAGTTTCTGTTCATCTCATTTATTGATTGGATTGTTTGCGTTTTTGTTGAGTTTTTTGAGTTCTTTGTAAATTTTGGATAATAGTTCTCTGTTGGAGGAATCACAGTCCATGATTATCTCCCATTCTGCGGGTTCTCTTGTGACAGTGTTGACCAGTTCCTTGGCTGAACAAAAGCTTTTTAATTTAATGGCATCCCACTCATTAATTCTTGACTTTAATTCTTTCACTTTTGGAGTCTTCTTGAGGAAATCATTGCCAACTCCCATATGCTGGAGTGTTGGTCCTAATTTTTTTTTCTTGGAGTTGTATGGTAGCTGGTTTAATTCCTAGCTTCTTAATCCACTCCTATTTGATTATTGTGCAAGGTGAGAGACAAGGCTCTATACATGTCTGTCCAATTGGTCCAGCACCATTTTTTGAATAGGATGTCTCTCATCCCTGTTATATTTTCACGCTTTTGTCAAATATCAGATGTTTAAAAACCTGTGGGTTTTTTCTCAGTCTTCTGCTCTTTTACATTGGTTTTCATTCCTATTTTGATACCATTATCATGCTCTTTTTGTTACTACAGCTCTATAGTATAATTTTAGATCTGGTATTGCAAAACTACCTGTTGCATTTTCTTGCTTAGTAATGTTTTGGCTATTCTGGGTTTCTTGTTCCAAATGAATTTGAGAATTGCTTTTTCTTTATCTGTAAAGAATAACATTGGTATCTTGATGGGGATTGCATTGAATCTGTATGACACTTTTGGTAGAATGGCCATTTTAATTATATTAATTGGGTCTAACCAAGAACATGGACTATCTTTCCATCTTCTCACATTTTCTGCACTTTCTGTCTTCAATGTTTGATAATTTTCATTGTAGAGGTCTTCTTTTTCTCCCTCATTAGATTAATTCTCAAGTATGTTATTCTTTTTGAAGATATTGTGAATGGATCTGATTTCCTGATTTTTTTTCTGCCCTATTTTGTTAGCATTTAGGAAAGCTATTGATTTGTGGGTGTTGAATGTGTAGCCTGCTGCTTTGCTGTATCTTTTAAAAGCTCAAGCAGTTTTCTCGTGGAGGGTTTTCAATCTTCCAGGTATAGGATCATGTCCTCAGCAAGAACTTCCTCTCTTCCTATTCTTATCCCTTTGATTTCCTTCTCTTGCCTGTTTTCTTTGGCTAGGTTTTTGAGGAATGGCCAGCCTTGATTTGTTCCTGGGATTACTGGATATGCTTTCAGCTTTTCTCCTTTTAGTATTATACTAGCTGAGGATTTGGCATATATGGCCTTCTTTGTCATCCATGTGTTCATGCTTACTCAGTGTATCTTCTTTGTCAGAAGTTCTTTCTTCCAGAACTGAGGTTTTGTTTTCTACAAAGGTTAATCTATAATTAAGTAGTTCCACCACTGTTCTGTGGTGATTGAAGATTTTAGTTGCATTACTTACTTTTTCAGTATGTCTATTTTTTTGATAATGGAGTATTTCACCTCTTGAATTTTCTTACTTTGTCTCTTCATTCCATCTTCTTTTATTTCATTGTTCATTTTGGTAATCAGGTTGTGGATAATTATTTCTTGGTTTTTATCCTGCTCCCTGTCCAGGTGTTCCTTGGTTGGAACATTGTGGGCTTGAGGTGATTCTTTTCTATTTTGATTCCTCATTTTTTATATTCTTCATCTGGATCTTTGAATTGAATTCCTTTTGGTGAAGATAGGTAGGTCTGGGAGTGCTTCTTTTTTTTCAGGTCAGAGGGTTGGGTCAGACACCACCCCTATGATGACCACTTTCTTCCAGAAAGCTACTTCTGCCTGGAAACTCATTTTGCTGTATTGATCCAAAATCTGTTGGTGGTGCATGGAAACCTACTGGATTGTAGAAGCACAGCATCTGGGGTACTTTCCAGGGTCCTGGGGTCTCATGTCAGGCCAGAACAGGGCTCTTGCATGTCACAACAGGACCTGGGATCCTTGGCAGCAACTGTAGTCCCAATTTTTATCTGGACCTGGCAGGAATGTGCTGCATCTGGGTGGTTGGGGACCAGGAGTGGGGAAGATCTGGTCATAGGTGCCCTGTGTTCACCGGAAGGCCCCAGACCTGAGGCCTGGGTCAGCTGCACTGGCTGCTGGGGTCAGCTCCAATAGAGTTCCTGGGAACAGGTGCTTTGTGTGCACCAGATGGCCCTGGACCTGAGGCCTGGGTTGGTGTGCAGCAATTGTTGGAGTTAGCTCCAGCAGGTTTCCCTTCCTCCTCCTCCTCCTCCTCTTCTTCCTCCTCTTCCTTTTTCTCCTCCTCCTCCTTCCTTTATTTTTGTTACATAGATATTTTCTTATTTCCCATCTTAACTTCCTTGTTTTCTTTACAGTATAATTTTAGACTATTTTCTTAGTACTTACCTTCAGATTAAAAATAACATATTAATGCATTTTTTAAAACTTGAATTTCAATAGTGTACAAATTTTTTACCCTCTTGAGCTCTGCTCCCACTTCTTTTGTTATGTTGGTGTTGTACAATTACATATTTATAGCTACAGATGCAGCTCAGTGACAGGACACTTGTCTTGCACACTGGCAGCCCTGAATTTGATCCCTCACACTGCAAAAAAAGTTTACATATTTAGACACTGTATGTGTGTCAACACAGATTTACAACTAATGTTTTATGCAGTTGTTTTTTGAGTCAGGTAGGGAACAAAGTCAAAAAGCAAATATACATTTATACTCTTATTTTTACTTATATAGTTTCCTTTACCTGTGTTTTTAAATTTTTTTCATGTATATCTTTTTGTTTCAGTATGACAGTACTCCTTTTAGTACTTCTTGTAGGAAAGATCTTCTAATGATACATTCTCTTGGTTTTTGTTTGGTATTTCCTATATTTTAGGAAGATCATTTTGCTGTACATGGCACTATGGGTTGTCAAATTTTTGTTCTTTCAATATTTTAAATATCTTATCCTACTGCCTCTTTGGTTTCTAGTAAAAAAAAAAACAGTTGTTACTCTATCAAATCAAGAATCTTTTTTACATATTGGGGGCTGGAGCGGTGGCTCAGTGGTTAAGGTGCTTGCCAGGCATGTGTGAGTGCATGGGTTCAAACCCCAGCACCCACATGCCCAATTGTGTGTCAAAGCAACGAAGGCCATGTAGAGGGCTCAATGAAAATTAATTCTCTCTCTCTCTCTCTCTAAAGAAAAAAAAAGAAGAATCTTTTTTATATAACTGACTTTTCCCTTGATCCTACCAAGATTTTCTCTTTGTCTTTGGACTTTGATAATCTGATTTTAATATGTTTAGGTTTGGATCACTGAGCTTATGCTACTTGGAGTTCAGAGAATTTTTTGGAAATATTATGTTTCCAATCACATAAAATTCAGAAATTTTATGCCATTAGTTTTCCAAATACTTTTTCTACCCCACTTTTCTTTTTCCTGTTCTCCTGAAACTCCTATTATTGTTGTGTTGTTGTGCCTGAGGGTGTTACATAGGATTCTGAATCTCTGTTTGTTTATCTTTTTTTTTCCTTTCTGTCTTCAGACTGAATAATTTCAATTCATCTATTTAAAATTGACTGATTTTTGTCTTCTGCTTGTTCATATTTACTGTTGAATCTGTCTAGTGAATTTTTCATTTCAGTTATTGTAGTTTTCAATGCCAGAATTTCTATTTGGATCCACTTTATAATTTCTATCTTTTTATTGATGTTTCTTTGTTGATGAGTCATTGTTCTTTTGATTTGCTTTAGTGATTAAGCTTTCTTTAATTATTTGACTATATTAAAATAAATATTTCAAAGTCTTTATGTGAGAAGTCCAGTGTCTGAGCATCTCAAGGACAATTTCTATTAATTGTGTTTTCTACTATGTATGAGTAATATTTTCTTTTTTATACATGTCTCATATTTATTTTTGTTGGAAACCAACCATTTTAAACAATATAATGTAACAATTGAGGGAATCTACTCTCATTCTCCTATACCAAGTTTTTGTTATTGCTCCTTATTATGCTTGTTTAGCTGCTTTTTGATATTCATTCTTTTAAGTCTGTATTTTTCTTCATATATAGCCACTGCAATCTGCTCAGTTACCTTAGTGACCATTTAATAATTGGGCAGAGACTTTCTGAAACTCCTGGTTTTCTTAAACTCCTAGACTAGTGTCCTAGTCTTTGTCAGAGGATTCTATGTGCACATTAGGGTGTGCTGTCAATATTTAGCTATGCAGTTTATAAATCTGTTTCAGACTTCACTTCCTGTTTGTGTAGACCCTTGAGGTCAGGCAAAGGTGAACAGTTAAGGCCTTCTCAGGTTTTCCTGAGCATGCAAACAGTCCTGGGCATGCATATAGCTGTATGTATGTATGTATGTAGATTACCAGGAAAATATTTATAAAATAATCTCTAAAATGTATTTAACTCTACCAAAGAAAGATGTATATTTCTTTACCTGTGCTCTTTTTTTTAACCTGTACTCTTTATTTCTTCCTGTGGATTTGAGTTACTATGTACTGTTCTTTCACTTCAGCCTTCATGAGTTCCTTTAGTATTTCTTCTCAGATGGCTCCAACAGTGATGATTCTCTTCCTGATTCAAAACCTCACATGTAGGCCATCAAAATGTTGACCTTTATTTTTGCCTTTACCTTCAAAACCATATTTTCTGAATAAAATTTCAGAGTTAGGTATCCATTCTTATCATACAAAAATGGCTGAACTGGAAAACATGAATTTCCATTTTTTTTGTTTGTTTTATACTAGGGATTGAACCAAGGGAAGCTCTTATCACTGAGCTACATCCCCATTCCTAGCCTTTTAAAAAAATATTTTTAACATTTTGAGACAGGGTTTCACTAAGTGACCCAGGCTGGCCTTCAACATGTTATCTTTTTTTTTTTTAATTTTTTTATTTTTGAGCAACCTTACAAGATTTTAACAAGACAATATAAAATGTGTATAAGATGTGTATATATATTCTGGACATTGCAACTGTCCCCAGGAGTGCCCCCCCCAATTACCCTCCCTTATCCCTCCCTTCCCCTTCCCGTTATAACTCTAAAAATAGTATTAAATTGTAAAGCATTACATCT
>PVKS010036636.1:0-19206 GCA_004027875.1 Aplodontia rufa
ATGAGAAAATGTTTTACATCATTAGCTATAAGGGAAATGCAAATCAAAACTTCAATGAGTTACCACCTCACTCCTGTTAGAGTGGCAAAAATGAAGAATACAAAAAACAACAGATACTGGAGGGGCTGTGGGAAAAGAGGAACACTGTTACACTGCTGGTGGGACTGCAAACTGGTTCAGCCAGTTTGGAAAGCAGTGTGGAGAATCCTCAAAAAATTAAGGATGGACCCACCTTACGACCCAGCTATCCCACTTCTGGGTATTTTCCCAAAAGAGTTAGAATCAGCGTATTATAGTGATGTGGCTTCATCAATGTTTTTAGCAGCTCAACTTACTATGGCTAGACTATGGAACCAACCCAGATGCCCCTCACTCCACGAGTGGATACAAAAACTTCGGTACTTATATACAATGGAATACTACTCGGCCATTAGAGAAGACGATATTATGGTTTTTGCAGCCAAATGGATGGAGATGGAAAGAATTATGCTAAGTGTAGTATCCCAATCTCAGAGACTCAAGGGCCAAATGGTTTCTCTCATCTGTGGATGCTAGAATATATGGGGAAGCAGTAGGGTAGACGGCTAACCTAACAATACTTCAAATTGAATGACTCTCAGAGTAATAGGGGGATGGCTCCCTAGGATACTTGGAGGCATAGGGAGGGGGATGGGAAGGGTGAGGGTATATGAAGAACTCATAGGAGACTGGAGAGTGGGAATATGGGGGAACCATCCCAGAAGCCGATTTCATTCCTCCACCAGATTCCCATTTAACGCGTGAGGTCTTCTGGGGGAAACAGCAACAGGTGAAACCCAAGGTGGTCATCCATGTTTTGGCATTACCCCTGGATAACAAAGTTTATATACATTGGTTACTGGTGGTTTGATAATGTTTTCCCCTCAATTGTATCTCTATATACTTCTAATAAAAAAAAAAGTGCTGGTGTTGCTTATTCCTCACGGTTAGGAGTGTGCTGGTGTTTTTGTTTTTATTTTTGTTTTTTTTTTCTATAATAAGGGTTGAACCCAGAGCCTCATGCATGCTTGGCAAGTGCTGAATCACTGAACCACACCCCCATTTCTTTATTTGTATTATTTTGAGATGGGTCTCACTGTGTTACCCAGGCTGGCCTCGAACTTGGGATCCTTCTTCTTTAGTACCCCCAGTATAACTGGGATCACAGGTGTGTACCAGCATGCCCAGTTATTGAGTTTTTCAAAATGAAACAACATACTTTTTAGGGTTATGTATATTTGCGCTATGGTTATTTTTTAAAATGCAACGGAGTGTTTAACGAAGTCAGGATATTAGTTAATTCTGGGAAGTGAGCAAGAGCAGGATGTAACTATAAGAGGCACATAGTGGACTTTAAAATGACTTGTGATGACGCAGGAGGATCGCAAGTTCAAAGCCAGCCTCAGCAACTTAAAGAGACCTGGTCTCCAAATAAAATATAAGAAAGGGATGGGGATCTTGTTCAGTGGTTAAATGTCCCTGGTTTCAATCCCCAGTAACAAATAAATAAATAAATAAATAAATAAATAAATTTGTGATGTATTTCTTAAACTAGCTGGTGGGTACATTACTGTTTGTTTATAATTTTAAAGCATATGTAGATGTTTTAAATACTCTAAATATTCTCTTTTATGTATCATTCATATTATAAAATTATTAAGATAAAAATGGACCTAAAATTGTCCAGTAGTTGGGGATTCCTGGAGCTGATGCTTGAGTTATGTCAAGCCCCAAGTGGAAGACCTAAGGTGGAATTATTTTGATTCTGATAGAAGAGGAACCTCCTAATTACTTAGGCATTAAATTCTCCTACGAAGCTTTTTTCTAACTTGCAGGGGCCTGTTCCTCAGTGTTGAGTCATGGGAAACATCAAGAAAGCCGTGGTTAGTTCTTTACCAACTGCCAGGCTGCTCTAATGTTCTGTGCCTTAATTCAGATATTACTGGGGAGAAAGCCCCTAATTATACTCAATTACTGACTCATAATCATACTTTGCTCATGGTTATTTCCTCTAAGAAAAAAATATGTGGTATTTTTGCCTAATGTGTGTGTGTATGTGTGTGTTGATTATCTCACCAGAATGTCTTACGTGACCTCTAGCTGTAGGTTTGAGGCTTCATAGGAGCTCTTTTTTAAAAAAAAATTTTGTTGGTACATCATAGTCTTACATAGTGAAGGGATTCGTTTCACATCCATACATGCACGCATGATAATGTAACTTGAAGTCAATCCTTACCCAGGATTTCATACCACCCCCCACTCCCTGGTTTCACATCTCCACTGCATTCCCCTCATTACAGCTATAAATGTATATATACCTATATAATGATTTTGAATTTTCCAGCCCTATATGGGTATTATTTAGCTTCTCAGGGGAGCAGACTATACCATACAGTATTTATAATCCCCTTTTCTCTCCCTCTTCTCATTCCCTCCCCTTCATAACTAGACTTCCCCCAGGTTGTGTGTTATTCCGAATTTGATGAGTCTAATATGTAAACTTGACTATCTTTCCTAGCTTCCACATATGAGAGAAAACAAAAATATGGACCGCTTCAGGAATGTGTGTCATCCTTGCGCAGGGGCCATGCTAATCTTTTCTATATCGTTCCAATTTTAGTATATTTACTGCCAAAGCGAGCTCTTTAAGTTGGTTCCAGCTGTGTACTTGGCTGTTAAATTGCTTTAGCAGACACACCCAGAATTTGGGTGTGGCCTTAAAATTCCCAGCTCTTTGGAGGAGTTATTTCACACACCTATTGTGGTCAGTAGTAACTAAGCAAAGTCTGGAAGCTGACCTCCTCCTTTGAACTAGTTAGGACTTCTTAGGTTACAAATAGTTGAAACTTAACTCACAGATTTAAATACAAAGATTTGCAAGCACAGTTAACTATGTAGCAGTGGAGGCGATTAGGTATAGCTGGATCCAGATGTCCTAACAAAATCATTGGAAGCCGTTTCTGTCTGCTTTTCTTCTTTATGTGCTTCTTTTCAGAAGGGCTTTCCCCAGTAGGGTAGCCTGGAGCAGCTACAGGCTTGAATTTTCCATGCTTATTAATTCCAGATTAAAAAGAACTCTTTCTCAATAATTCAAGCAAAAGTCTGTTTTTTTTTTTTTTTTGCTTTTAATTTTTTTTTTCTGTCCAGTTAGGGTTGGTGACCATCCCTAAAGTAGTCACAATTGACTAGGTTGACAGAGAGGTCTCAACAGCAGAAAATACATGCCCACCCTGTTCCTGGGGAGGGGGCTTAGATCTGTCACATGTCATGGACTGAGAAAAGAAAGTACCTTTAACTATAACAACTGTTTGTTCATAATACTGACTCTGGGGTTAATTCTGAATAACTAATTTTTGAATACAGATATGTTTAAAATGATAGATTGTAGGACTAATTATAAACCATCATTATCTTCTGACCTAGCCATATTTTATAAATATCTACATTTAATGAAAACATGCTTTAGAAAGTACAGGTTTCTAATTTAGACAAATCAAGAAGCATATTTTTATTTTTTATTTTTATTTTTGGTACTGAGTATTGAACCCAGAGTGCTTAACCACTGAGCCACATCCCCAGCCCTCTTAATTTTGAGTTACAGTCTTGCTAAATTGCTTAGGGCCTGGCCAAGTTGCTGAGACTGGCCTTGAACTTGTGATCCTCCTGCCTCAGGCTCCTGAGTCACTGGGATTACTGGTGTGCACCTCCATGCCTGGCAAGAAAACATCTTTTAATAGAGCAATTGGACATCAATAGAGCTCTCATATTGCTCATGTGGCTTTTGTTGGTCTGACACATAGTTGTGTACGTGGTGCTGGGGTTCAAACCCGCAGACTCACGTGTGCAAGGCAAGCACCGGAACTGCTGAGCCACTGCTCCAGCCCCAAGCTCTCATACTTCTGTTGCCTTTTTGGTATGTCTGTTTTTGTGGTACTGGGGATTGAACCCAGAGCCTTCCTTGTGCATGCTGGGCAAGTCCTCTACTCCTGAGCCACACCCTAGCCCTCCCTTATGTTCCACAGAAGAAAAACTCAACCAAAGAAGGCTGCTGCTTCTGATGGAGTCTAGGGCATGGTTGAGTCTGATTTGGGGCCTGCAGTTCAGTTGGATTCATTGAAAGTTTTGGTTTAGTACAAAAACTTGCACATTCAATTTTCTCACTAAAGGGATTTTTACACAGTACCTGGAAAAAGAACACGTGTTTAGGTCTAAGGAGTTCACTCCAAAGTTTTCCCCTTATTAGGTAGAGACTAACATTCTGACTTCTGTTTTCCTGACTCCGTGGTAGATATTATTTGCTTTTGTTGCACAGGGTGCGGGGTGTCTTTTGGAGATGTACTGCTTGGTACGTCTCCAAAATCCTGGCCCTGCCCTCTATTGACTCTCGGACTTTGTCAGGGCTTTAGTCACTCTGAGCCCCTCTGTGCTTGCACTCCCTCTTCCGTGCAAACCTCCTACATCACATAGCCTACGTAAACTGCTGAGGACAGTGCCTGGCACACAGTAAGCTCTTTATAAGTATTTGCTACCATTATCTTTATTTTAAAAAGCTCTCAAAGCACATAACTACAGGCCTGTTTTACTTCTGGTTCAGATGGAAGCTTGGCGGGCAGAGGGCATGCCTGAAGCTAAGCAGCTTATTAAAAGTAGAATAGAAATAGACGAGAGGAAACCAAAGCACTTTTCTCTTTAGATAGTTATCAAACCACGCTTCGCTGCGGACTATGGGCTTGGGTATGGCCAGAGATCAAAGGCCCTCTTATGTGCAGTGACATTTCTGAGCACAGGGCTGAGTTATAAACCTCTTGAATGGAAGGTTTTGGCACTTGGAACACAGCTTGGGATGGAAGGGCAGGGTTTTTATAGAGGCGATTCACGGAACTGCTTATGCTGGGGCGAATCTAGACTGTTATGACTCATTCGTCTCTATATTGCTCTGGACCAAGAACTTTTGTTTCCTTTTAAGTCCCTCTGCAGGAGCTGAGCTTCAGCCTAGGGCCAAGGCAGCCCTTTCAGGAAGACAGTGTGACTTCAGTGAGTGTGAACGGGAATACCTCTTTGTTGGGCTCTGGGTCAAGCGTCCTGGACAAGCAGAATAAGGATTTTATTTTACCAGGGAACAGAATTTCTTTTGGAAACAGAAGCATCCTTAAAGTCTTTGACTTCAGATAAGCTTTCCTTTTGTCTCTCTGCCATTTTTGTTCTCTGACAGCCCAAGCTAAATTGGATTGTGTGTCAAGCAGAGGACAGACCAACTTTGGACAGCAGCAACGAGTGTGTCTGGGTTGCCGCATGTGAACCTAGGGATGGCAGAAGGGGTCATTTAGAGTCCAGGCAGCCTAAGACTTTCTAGGCCTCCTGGAAAAATTGTGATGAGGACTTTGGGACTGGTGGTGAGATCTACTGTGGTCGGCAGACTTCTAAGATATATTCCAGTGCTCCCTAACTCCATGCACTTACGTGTTTTCTCATGCATGAACTATGACAAAAGAAATGGGATGTCACTTCCATGATTCAGTTACAGAAGGCTGTGATTTATACCTCGCTAGTAACTCCTCTCTCTCTGTTCTTTTTAATTGGCCCATTATAATTGTATATAATAGTAGAATTCTTTGTTGCATATTCATATATACACATAGCATAATTTGGTTAATTTCTTTCCCAGTACTTCCCATTCCTCCCCTCCTCCCTCCCCTGGTCCCTTTCCTCTACTCTACTGGTCTCCCTTTCATGAGAACCCCCTTACCCACTTCTTTTCCTTTTTTCTTTCTAACATTCACACATGACAGAAAATGTACAACACTTGACTTTCTAAGTCTGGGTTCTATATATTTTCCAGCAAATGACAAATTTTTGTTCTTATTTATGGATGAATAAAACTCCATTGTAGGAATCCTCATGCTGCCACTGTCTCATGCTCTTTCTTACCCTTGGATGAAGCCAGCTGCCATGTTGGAGAGGGCGACTTCTGTTCAAAATTCAGCCAAGGCCTGTGACTCTTAGCCCACTAGCTGGTGAGGACCTGTGTCCTGTTAACAACTGCTGGATGAGTCTGGAATTGCAACCATCCTGTCCCTGGTGGAACTTAAGTTGACTGTAGTCCTGGTTGTCACCTTGATTTCTGTTCTGGGAGAAGCTGTGAAGCAGAGGACCCAGTTATGCAGTGCCTAGATGCCTGATCCCTCAAAAGCATGAGCTAATAAACATGTGTTGCTTTAACCTGCTGAGTTTTGGGATAATTTTCACTGTAGTACTAGATAAATAAAATGCTACTCAAAAATATTTATAATTTTAAAGACTGTGAAAACTCTGGATTTTGAATACTCCTAGTTATTGTATGATGCAGTATTGGATCATTCATAATTCAAGGTGTCTTTGAGGGATACAGGCTATGTTAGCTAAGGTCTCTAATACAGTGCCTGGTGGTTATTCCAAGAACTTTGGAGAAGAATGCTAGAACTAAATGTGCCAGGATTTCTTTGGAAATACTAATGGGAGTTGAAGTCACTGGCTGGGAGAAAAATTTCCCCCATTTGTGAACAGGAACAGAAGGTATTAAGAGAGATGGAAGTTCATATTTTTATTTATTGACAATTCTGGTTGCAGACTGGGCTACCATGTGATCAGGAGGAGATGAACCACAAAGGAAGATAAAAACTGCAGAGACAGGTGGTATGGAAGTAGTAATTGATGAAGGATTTCTCTAAGTACCCCCAGAAGACATGATAGACCAGTGCCAACAGGTTAGGAAAACCACACTTCAGTAGAACAAACAGAAGTTTAAATGAATAATGCTCAATTTGGATATTTTGAATAAAGACTGGATAAAGAAGAAACCCTACACATAATCCCATTATCCAGAGAGAACCAATGTTAACATTTAAAAATATTTCTCTTCTTCAATATGTATATATTTTTTGGTACTAGAGATTTAACCTAGGAACACTTAACCACTGAGCATTATCACCAGCCCCCCCCCCTTTTTTTAAGAGAGAGAGAAATAGTCAATTTTTATTTTTTCGTCTGGTTCTTGTTTTTCCTTCCCCTACTTGTGTATGTGGTTCTGGGGTTTGAACTGGGTCCTTGTGCATGCCAGGCAAGTTCTCTACCACTGAGCCACCTTTCCAGCACCCCCGGCCCTTTTTATTTTTTATTTTGAGACAGGATCTCACTTAGTTGCTAAGTTTCTGAGGCTGGCTTTGAACTTGCGATCCTCCTGCTCAGCCTCCTGAGCTGCTGGGATTACAGATGTGTACCACCACTCCTGGAATCAATGCCTAATTTTATATTGTTGATATTTTTTTACTGCACATGCAATTTTGCTTTAATTAAAATTTAAATTCTGAAATAATTTAAACATTAAAAAAAAGAAATTGTCACCAAGTGTAGCAACATGGATTAAGTTTGGTGCAGAGACCTCTTTACCCTCTGCAACAGCATCGGCTTAGACAACAAAGGCATTCATTTTCCTCTAACATAAAATCCAGTTATAGGTTGCCAATCCAGAGTTGATTTTGCATTTCTTTCTTCTTTTAAAGAGAGAGGGACAACGAGAGAGAGAATCAATTTTTATTTAGTTTTTCATGTGGCTTTTGTTGCTCCAACACTTCATTGTGTACGTGGTGCTGGGGTTTGAATCTGTGTCCTCGCGCATGCCAGGCAAGCGCTGTAACTGCTGAGCCACTGCTCCAGCCTCTGACTTTGTTTTTCTACAACATCATCATTATGAACACAAGTTTCAGCTCTTTGCTCTGCCATCTTGGGTTGTCTTTGTATTTACAGGATGGTTGCTGGAGCTCCACAAATCACATCTACATCACATACCATAGGAATGACTTTCTCAAAAAGAACTTCTAGAAAGTTTTAGACAACACTCTCTGTCATATTTTATTGGCTTGAACTTAGTCATGTGGTCACATCTGACTGCAGAGTAGATAGGAAATGAAATGTTATTCAAGGTGATGATGTTCTCAGCTAAAAGAAAGTCTTAGTCATGCCATGGAGTCACCAGCCAGATTTACATATAATATCACTTAATTAATTTTGATGTCTTTAAAAAAAGTTAAGAAACGAAGAATTAAAGATGTAGGTAGACTCCACTTTCACTGGCTGCAGGAAGCTGGAAAAGTGTAATTTTCACTCAATAAGAAAATTTAGATAAACCACAAAATCATAACATTTCTTGAAATCATCAGAATCTTGAGGTTGAAGAGTGACTAACCCTGTAATCCAGGAAAGACAGGCCCCTCCGAGGAGTGCAGGGACACAGTATGGCTCCCCTGGTGTCAATCATGGGGAGGAGAAGCACGGGGTACCATTTTAGTAAGTAAGAGAAATCAAGTAAACTTTCAATGAATGGGTGAAGACTGAACTTGGGCTATTGTTGACTTTATATAAATTCGAGCTCTCCAGGCACAAGGACAGTTGATGCTCATTAGCAGTTCATTCTGCATGGACCTTTGTTGGGTGCTCAAAAGAAAGACTGAGGCAAGAAGGGAGACTAGAAGGAGCTTCTCTTGGTGGCCAAGAAGGAGGGAGGAGACTGTCACCACTTCAGGCCCTCCTCCCTAAGGAACAAAAGCAACTAGCTATGGAAGTAGAGCAATAAACTGAGAGGCAGCCTAACAAGGGAAGACCCATTGTGACTGGTGGAAGGGGAAAAGAAAAACATCCTCTCCGTTTAGGGGAAACAATTGTAAGCACAAATTCTATACCTGTGTAATCACTGGTCTTCTACTGGGAGGGAAAGGTTGGGAAGCTAACTCCTGCGTAAGACCTTCTAGAGAGGAATGGCAAAGTTTGGCTGCCAAAGGCAGGATCACGAAACAAGTCATATGTCTGAGATTCTGGCCCATGGGGCTTTCCAGGACAATGGAGTCCCTCTCCCCACAACAGAGAATGCCCCCTACAGTCCCCACCCCATTACAGCAGCTTACCACTGGGGTAGAGACAAGGGTGGAAGGAAAACCCTTGTATGGTATAGAATAAGCTAAGTGCAGTGCAGAAACATTGGGGAAAGCACTCCAGGATCCACCCCCTGCCCCAGGCACAAGGTTACACTAGAGGAATTTGAATCCACTGGTAACTATAGCAACAACAAAACGCCAACTCTCAGTTCCTGACTAGACTCATTCAGCTCCCCACACTGATGACCTAATAAGAGAAGACCGTTCCCTTCTCTGGCGTAAATACTATTTACATCAGTCTTTACTATTCTACACACACTGTCCATCATTCAATAAAAATATACAACATAATGCACATAAGAAAAAAATAATTGTTAAAAAATGAACAAAGCCAAATTCAGAGACTACTCAGATGTTCAGACTATCAGGGAATTTAAAATAACTATACTAAGTTAAAGACTCCAGTGAAAAATGTTAGCTATCATGTGTGAACTCATAGATTTCAAAAGAGAAATGGAAGATACCAGAAAGAGCCAAATGGAATTGCTGGAAATAAAAAATGAGGTAACAGAACAGTTCAGGGAAATCTTACATTTTTGAGGAGAGAACAAATGAACTTGAGACAGTTTATTAGAAATTACCCAACCCAAACACAAAGAGAGAATTAAGAAAAAAAAAAACCTGAGAACACCCCAAATCTAAGGGACATTATTAAATGGTGTAACATACATGTAATTGGAATTACAGAAAGAGAAGGAAAAAAAAAAAGGCTGAGGTCAAGATACACCCAATTACTCCTCACTCCATTTTTTTCTCTTTTCACAAGTAAGCTTTTATCCTGGAGTTAGTGTTTATCATTTCTCTGTTTTAATACTTTTTAGTATACCTGAATGTACAGGCATATGGCTTCAGATCTGAATGTCTGAAATAATGTTTTGGTATTGTTTTTATTTTTAAACATATATACAAGCCAGCCTATTATCTTTTTTTTTTTGCAATTTACTTTTATAAATTAAAAGTTAAAATTCATTGATTTTAACTACCATAAGTATCCCATTACATAGTTTGATTTCCCAAATGATGGATAAATTGGTAAACAGTGCTGTAATAAAACCTATTTATACATGGTGTCTTGCAAATATGTGAGTTTCACAATCTGTTCCTCATTGTATGATTCTGAGTTGAGAAAAAGTGGATTTTGAACATTTCTAAGTATTGCCAAATCATTCATTAAAGTGACTTTACATCTCAACCAGTAGTGAATAATAATTTCTTATTCTTGGCTTATTAATGAACACTTAGTATTATCAGATTCCTCATTGATGTCAAGTTATGGGTATAAAATTCAATTTTATCATTGTTTTAATTTGTTTATTGGTTGCTTTCATTTCTGCTTATGTAAATTCCTGGATCATAGTCTTTGCCCATATTTAGCAGGGTTGTTTAGTCATTTTCTTATTAATCTATAAAATTTCTTTATCTTGGTTGATCATCTTTGTGGATTATATGGAGATTTATCTGTAGCTTATTATTTTTGTTATGGGATCCTTTTTAATGAAGAAATTATAATTTTTTTTTAAGAGAGAGGGACAGTGAGAGAGAGAAAGAGAGAAACAATTTTATTTAGTTTTTCAAGTAGCTTTTGTTGCTCGGAGACTGCATGGTGTACGTGGTGCTGGGGTTTGAACTTGCAAACTTGCACATGCCAGGCAAGCACTGTAACCGCTGAACCACCACTCCAGCCCAAGATTATAATTTTTTTTAAAGAGAGAGAGGCTGACAATGAGAGAGAGAGAGACAGAGGATGAGAGAATAAATTTTATTTAGTTTTTCCCGTGGCTTTCGTTGCTCTGATAGTTTGTCATGTACATGGGTGCTGGGGTTTGAACTTGCAACCTCATGCATTCCAGACAAGCGCTGTAACTACTGAGCCACCACTCCAGTCCCAGAGATTATAATTTTAACTTATAAAATTTAATAATTGTTCCCTTTATGGTTTGTATTTTTTGTGTCTTATGCATTTACAATCCTTTCCTGCTATACCATCATAAAATTACATTCTCTTATATTTCCTTTTTTTCCAGTAACGGGGACTGAACTAAGGAGTGCTCTACCACTGAGATTTACCACATCCTCAGCCCTTTTTATTTTGATACAGGGTGTTGCTCGGTTGCTGAGGCTGGCCTCAAACTTGCTGTCTCCTGCCTCAGCCTCCTGAGCTACTAGGATTATAGGGGAGCGCCACTATACCTGGCCATTGTCTTATATTTTCTTCCAAAAGTGCTAGAAATATTGATTTCACATTTGCAACGTGATCTGTGAAGTAGGGCCTAATTTGTCATTTTCTTCATGAAGCCAATTGTCCCAGTACCACATTTGAGCTTGTTTTTCCCCAGTAACCGATCTAGAGTTCTCAGTTGCCATTTATATGTGGGTGAGTCTGTTTCCAGGCTGCTTCTTTTCTGTTTGGTCTGTTTGTTTTGTTTTAGTATATCGAAACACAGAATCAATTTTATTTAAATAGTTTTTCATGTGGCTTTCGTTGGCCAGACACTTCATTTGTATGGGGTGCTGGGGTTCACACCCTTGTCCTTGGACATGCTGGGCAAGGGCTGTACCTGCTGAGCCACTGCTCCAGCCCACAGTTGTCCCATTTTAAATGGATAGGGTGACCATATCCAGAGATGCCCTGTTTACACCAGTTTTTCCAGAAGAATAATATTGATGAGAAAATGAGATTTCCAGATAAGTGACTTTTGTTTTTGTTTTTAAACTTTCATTAATTACAACTAGAAAATGTTGGCAACAGATTTCCCAAAATCCTTACTCTTGGAAATATATATAAATGTAAAAATATTAAAAAATGTTTTTCTCATTAAGTGTGATGTGAATTTGAGGTTTCATAAAACACCTGGGAAACTGCAACCAATTGGTTTCTGGACACACAATGGGGTAACCAAATATTTGAAGACAAAGCTAAACTAAACAGGAGGGATAAAGAAATTTAAAAAAAAATCACACAAATACTATGGGTGGAATCATGAGAGTCAGAATTCAGCCCCGTGGCTAGATTGTTCTTTCCACGCTGCTTCCTTTCACAATCTGTATTGTAGGGCTCTGGCATAATGCTAGAGTGAGCTGGTGGTTACCTCTTCCCTACTAAAATGCCTCTAAAAATGCTGGATTATTTCTTATGAAGAACCAAAAAATTAACCTAACTGCATTAATTAAAATCTTCTATTTATCTAAAGACATTATTTAGGGAGTAAAAGTGTAGCGAGACTTGCCTGTATCTAATTGACTAATGAATTGCATCTAGAACACCTATAAATCAATAAAGACAACTGAATAGAAAAAAAATTAACAAAAGACTTGAAGAGGGAGTAAAGAGGAAGCCAGACATTTTGTTCTCATTCCCTCTCAACTAGCTACAGGTGAATATAGGTGAATTGTGTACAGCTGTTGAACACAATACTTGTCTGTTTTCTGTTGCTATAATATAATACCTGAGACTGAAAAATTGATCAGAAAAAGAGGTTTATGATTCTGGAGACTGAGAAATCAGAGAGCATGGTATTGATACCAGGCAAGGGCTTCATTGCTGCATCATAACATGTGAGATGGCATTGCATGGTAAGAAAGCAAGTGTGCTCATTTAGATCTCTCTCCCTTTTATTAGAAAGCCACTAGTGCCAACATGGGGGCTCTACCATCATGGCCTCATCTACTCCCAATTATCCCCCGAAGTCCACAATTCCAAATGCCAGTGTCATACAAATCTGGGGTTTAAATAGTCAACACATGAACTTTTAGGGACACATGCCCAATACAATTCCTATAGCACTGTTCTTTCAACTTATTAAAAAGTTTCAAAATAAATCATTAGGGAAAATGAAAGTATAGCCAAACACAGAGAAAAAAATGAAAGTCACCAGATGGGAGAAATGAAGCAAGTGCTCACAGGGAGGACAGTAGGAGTGCCAGCCAATGCTCCAGTGACTTAGGGACACCCCGACTTTGATAGGCGTCCTAGGAACCTTGGCAGAGAGCAGAGGAGTGTTGAATTCCCTTCCAGGAACAGGAGACATATGACACAAAGAAATAAAAGAGCCTCCTGCATAAAACCAGACTTCAGGGAAAGACTCCTTTCTCCACAAAAAGAAATTAGAAAAACTTGCTGTTTTCCCCAGAAGGGAGCAACAACACTTGTTTCTGTCTGATGTTCTTTTTTTTCTTTTAAAGAGAGAAGGACAGTGAGAGATACAGAAAGAGAGAGAATTAATTTTATTTAGTTTTTCACATGGCTTTCGTTGCTCTGAGACTTCACTGCGTACATGGGTGCTGGGGTTTGAACCTGTGTACTTGCACATGTCGGGCAAGCACTGCAACCACTGAGCCACCGCTCCAGCCCCCTGTCTGATGTTCTTAAAAAAACAAAAACAACAACAAAAAAACTCTTCTCTGAAAAATCGAAAGCCCATTCCTGGACCACATGTGAGTGTTGAGTCCAAATGTTTTGTAACTGTACCATAGATAGAATAGTCCCAGACCCAAGAACACTCCAAAGTATTCAACAAAAACAAATTCAAAACCACTCTGCAGGGATAAGTTTATAACCTGGGGTACATGAGACTTTCACTGAGAATTAGCTTAGAGTAAAACAAAACAAAATGAACAAACAAAAAACAGATAAGGAAACCACTATAAGAAGAAATTAATAAGCATAAAACAAGAATTAGCATCTTAATGACTTGACATTACATGGTAATCTGAAAGAGATGATAACATAATCATCTTTAAAACAACTCAATAGGTTTTAGAAAATGATACAAACCACGGTGAAAAAAGAGAACACTAGGAAAAAAATAAAAGGCAAATATGGAAAATAAGAAAATCAAACTTTGAATAATTAACAATAGTCATTGAAATTTTTTTTTAATAAAAAACCCTCTGTGGATGGGTTAAATACCATATTAAACACAAATGAAGAAATAATGAACTGGAAGATTCTTCTGGAAATTATCCAGAATGCTACAGAGAAAGATTATGTGACAAAAAAGAGATTGCGACATTGGAGTGGAACAATCATAGAAGGAAATGGAGCAATGCATGTCCAACTGAAGTTCCAGAGGGAAAGAAGGGAAAGAAATTGGGAAAAGCAATATTCAAAAAGATAATGGCTAAGAACTTTTTTAAAGAGGTAGAAGACATGACTAATTGCATGTGAACATGGGATTATTTTCAGTTTTAGCTGAGATCAAAAGACCAAAACAGCTGCACCCAGTGGCACTTGCCTGTAATCCCAGCAACTCAGGAAGCTGAGGCAGGAGGATTGCAAGTTCAAAGCCAGCCTCAGCGATTTAGCAAGACCCTAAGCAACTTTGTGAGACCCTGTCTTAAGATATAAAAAGGGCTGGGGAAGGAGCTCAGTGGTAAAGCATCCCTGGTTCAATGGCTCAATCCCCAGTACCCCATGCCCCCATACACACACAAAAAAAAGATCAAGAACAATAATGACGAATTATGACCCAGATTTTAAAGCTAGTCTCTTCACCACAAATGCAGAGTGTGCTAATAGACTGCAAAACTGGTCTGACAATATGAGTCAATTACTTACTCTTGACCTACATACAAGGTTAAAGGCTCAGCTCAGAGGAGGACTTTTTTAGGGGAGTGTTATTCATGTGCTACTTTCTTAAGACTGTCCTAGAGGAGGAGCATATTAGGTCAAAAGAAAGTGACTTCACTTTTGCTACTGGTGAGTTTGACATGTGTCTCCTGACGCTGAAGAGTCTCAGGGAAGCTATTCACTCTTGCCTGAAAAGCCCCAAATCGAGAGGCCAAGGATGAGACAACCATTGCCCAGCATCAGGATGACAAGTGGTGGCTGCACTCTGTGGACAGAGCTGCACTGCACTTTCAGCGGGCACAGATGCCTGATTCTGGAGCCATGGAAAGCAAAGTTTGAACTTGAATAAACTTATAGTTTTGGTATTATGTTGAACTAGCCCCAAATTAGTTAATTATTATCTGTGATTCTATGCAGGAATAGGTAAAGAGATTTAGAGAAAGTTTGAAGGAATTGGGAGAACAGAGTTAGTTTTTTTTCTTATACTCATTTGAGTCTAGCTAAATGAGAACACAAGTGAAATATGAATATTCAGATTGGAGTATTACACAAATTTACATTTAAGATAGAATCAATTGACATTTTACACATTTAGTAAAAATCAAGAGGAGAAAATGTTTTCAATTCCACTCCCTCAAAATACCATGTCTCTTCAAATGTGTATTCTCCAAGGACACATTACCTATGTAATATTCCAGGCAAGAATGGATAACCTAAACCTCATAAAGAAATACCAGATAAACTCCGAGTGAGGAGTATTTCATTTAAAAATGAAGGGGCTGGGGGCTGGAGTGGTTGCTCAGTGGTTATGGCGCTTGCCTGGCATGCACAAGGACGAGAGTTCAAACCCCAGTACCACGTACACAGTGCGGTCTCAGAGCAACGAAGCCACGTGAAAAACTAAATAAAATTGATTCTCTCTTTCTCTCTTATTGTCCCTCTCTCATAAAAAAAATGAAGGGGCTGTAATAAAGCTATCAATTTCATAAAAGACAAAGAAAGGTAAGGTAAATAATCCAGATTCACAAAGGCTAAAGACAAAAGACAAGCAAATCAATACCTAAGACTAATTGATTGTAAGCTTGGAGGTCAGGGAGAAGGATATAATAAAGGGCATTATTGGGTCAATTGAAAAACATCAGAATAAGAATGAAAGGTTAGGGGCTGGAGAGGTGGCGTAGTGGTAGAGTGCTAGGCTGGCATGTATGAGGTCCCCAGCACCACATACACAAGTAAATAAAGGCAAAACAAAAACCAGATGAAAAAATTCACTCTCTCTCTTAAAGAAATGAAAGATTAAATGTAAATGTATCATTATTAAATTTACTGAAGTTGATAACTGTCCTGGGGGTTCTATAAGGAATATTTCTACTTTTAAATGTATAGTGAAGTAAGGAGAATAATAATATGACAACTTATCTTCAAATGGTTCAGAACAAAATACTTTCTGTGTATGTGTGTGAGTTTGTGTGTGTGTGTGTGTGTGTGTGTGTATGGAGAGAAAGTGAAAAATGAAGCAGATAGAATAAAATTTAATAGTAAATAAATATGGATCAAAGGTATATAAGTATTTTTTTTAAAAGAGAGGGATAGTGAGAGAGAGAGAGAGAATCAATTTTTTATTTAGTTTCTCACGTAGTTTTCATTGCTTGGACACTTGGTTGTGTATGTGGTACTGGGGTTCAAACTGGCGTACTCACCAGGCAAGCGTTGTAAGCACTGAGCCACTGCTCCAGTCCCAATAAGTATTTGTTATGTTATTTTATTTTGCAAATTTTCTTTAAATATGAAATGATACCAAAGGTTCAAAAAATGAATAAAAATGAATCAGTTACAGAGGCAAACATTCAGGGGGGAAAAAGATTCTCATTAGCAACAACAGAAGTCAGAGGCAGCAGAGTTATATTTTCAAACTGTTAAAGAATGCAACTTTTAGTCCAGTAATTCCAGTAATTTCATTTTAACTAAACTATCATTCAGGATTGAGGATAAAGTAAAAACATAAAAAAAAAAAACCCAACCAAACAAACAGAAATATTTCAGGAGGCTGAGACAGGAGGATTGTGAGTTCAAAGCCAGCCTCAGCAACTTAGCAAGACCCTGTCTGAAAAAAAAAAAAATCAAAAAAGGGATGGCGATATGGCTCCGGTGTTTAAGTGCCCCTGGGTTCAATTCTTGGTCCAAAAACAAACAAACAAACAAATGATAGGTAATGTTGAAATAAATGATCAGTTTCTTGATGAAAGAATTACTACAGGATACACTTCAAGAAGAAGGAAACATGATACAGAAAAAAACAAAACAAAACAAAAGAGGAATGGGATGTAAGTTGCAAAGTTGTCCAAAGCAATTAGTAAGCATTTAAGCAAACTTAAAAATAATTTGATAAGTTTTAAAACAATTACATTTTGGGAACTACGGATATAGTTCAGTGGTAGAACGTGTGTCTAGCATGTGTAAGGCCCTGAGTTCTGTCTCCAGCACTATGAAATAAATACTGGAAGGGTTAAAGAGGTGAGACCAAAAATTCTAGAAAACAATAAAATGGAAAATAGGAGAGGATAATCCAAAGTGAAAACATTCTAATAGTTTTTTAAAGTAAACAATGCATATTAAAATTTTACGATAATAAATTAAAGGAAAAGAAATAGAATCTGTAACTTCCTAAATGGCTCAGGAAATAGAAATAAAGGAAGCATGATAGGAGCCCCATTCCTTCTCCAAAAAAGGGCAGGAAAGGAAAAGCTTAAATGGAACACAAAATGACAGAGGAAACACATTGAAATATATAAAAGTCACAGGAAATGAATGTTCACAGAATGGAAAACCACACAGATGTTGAACAAAACCCCACCTAACCAGATCTATGTTTATACAGACAAGTATCGAGTCTATAGCAACATCAACAAATATCAGAAACGTTGTGCTGTGTGTATAAAATAAGGTGCCAAAGGATAAATGAGGGATGGGGCCACTGAATAAATTAAAAATGGCACAAAACAACATTATATGTTGTTTATAGCTACAAATATGTGTGGCAGAATTAAGGCTGGAGCAATGCACACCCTCAGATGCTAGCTTGTGTTGACCTCCGTGGGAGAGAAAGGTGGGGTAATTCACTTAACTACAATAACAACAACACAAAGAAGTGTGAAACAACCCTGACTAAAAGTTAATGTGTTACCCCTGCGCTGTGGGTCAATGGGCGTCTGCATATTAACTTCTAGGCGACTCTGTGTATCTAAAGTACTTGATAATTGCACATTTAAACATTAACTTTTATCGTTTATATTTTCCACTTTCCTTTCTGGAGGACCTAGGGACGCACAGTCCTGCTCTCCTGGGTGCTGGTTTAGGTAAGGGTCTGGTTATTTTGGGCTGAGTCCTGTGCACCTCACACAGGCCCCCTCGCCAGCTGACTTTCAGTTCAGCCAATGGGCGGCACCGTGGGAGATTCGCAGGTGGGACTAGGGAGGCCCTGGAGTCCTTCCCAGCCCTCTTCCTGTGTTGGCCTCCAGCATCTGGCTGTTTGTAGCATCTTGAATGCAAGTCTCCCCAAATAGCCCCTCCTCCAGGATGCCTGCTCTCACTGGCTCTTCCTGCTCCTGTCTCAACCGCTGGAAGGGGTTGGTGATAGCTTCTGGTCTCTTGTGCCTTGCCATACCTCATTTATTCCCTCACCCACAGTGGAAGCCCTCAGCAGTCTCTCTATTAGAGCCTTTGCAGTTTCACCATCTGGATGACACAAGAAGGCACTGTGTGAAAAGTTAAAAAAAAATTGGTTTACAGAACTCCTTTCCTATGGATGAAAAGACTCCCTGGTGAACTTGCTCCAAGTTCAAGGCCTTCCAGGGTATGGAACAACTTGTCTTGAGTGCATATGGTTGACAGAGTCTTGATGAAAGGGATCTGGCCAGCACACACAGAGGAAGGTCTCCTTTCCTAAGACCTCAAAGACCTCATGCTCCAGAGTTCTTATGATTCCTTGAATGGCATCAGTTGTGCTTTATGGCTTATTATTTTTCTTTTGCTCAATTAATTTTGATATCTGCATCAAGAATGCTGCCAAGCTGGGTGCAGTAATCCCAGTGACGTGGAAGGTTGAGGCAGGAGGATTTTAAGTTTGAGATCAGCCTCAGCAACTAAGTGAAGCCCTACCCATCTTTGCGAGACCCTGCCTCAAAATAAAAGGGGCTAGGGATGTGGCTCAGGGATAAAGCACCCCTGAGTTTAATCCCCAGTACTACCCCTGCCCCCCCGCCCCCCATAAAAGACAACAAACAAGAGCAAAACCCAAAACAGTGCCAGGACATGTGGATATACTGTTGAGGAAGAAAAGTCCTTGTGTTGGAGCATATACCAGGTGGGGAACATATACAAATCCACTATGAAGAAACCTGGTAAAGGCCAGGGAGATGCCAGCCAAGCATGCTGTGGAGTGCTCCAAGGGTAGTCAACCCAACCCTCCGTATAGGATCAGAGATATTTTCCCAAAGGAAAGAATATGTAATCTGAGACCTGAAGGATAAAACTAGTTAGCTTCAGGAAGGAGAATGGGTGAGTGGGAGGGAGCAGGTTTTATTTTTAGGGTACTCTAGGCTGAGAGAGAAAACAGCTGGGGCAAAGACCAGTAGGGATAAAAGGAATTGGGGA
>PVKS010036637.1:0-19212 GCA_004027875.1 Aplodontia rufa
GTGGTGACCAGGTTATGTTTAACTTTAGAAATACCCAGATGCTCTCATGAAGGATAGTAACCAGAGACTTAGATACTGTGACCAGGAACAGTACACAGACACAATGATCTGAATCTGTGACAAGGGACAGTAAATACAGACCTTACCAGATCCTAGGCCAGGAACAGTAACCAGAGACAATGGTCAGATTCAGTGACCAGTACAACAACTAGAGACATGAGCCAGATACTCTGACCAGGAATAGCAACAGAAGACATCAGCCAGATACTGTGACCAGGAAAGGAACCAGAGACATTAGCCAGATGCCATGAGCAGACCCAGTAAATAGAGACTAAAACTCTAATAGATGTCCAGGTACAGTAAACAGAGACAAGAGCTAATGCTATGTGTAGGTACAGTAAACAGGGACCGTGACCACATTCTGTGGTCAGGATCTGTCACCACAGATAGTACCTCTCACCTCAACCTGTTCCAATAAGAAGAGGCATTTTGAAGATACCGTGACCAGATACAGTTAAACGAGGAAAAAGTGAGACATTGTGACTAGATACCATAATGATAGCAATTAAGCAAATAACCATGTTGAGGTACAGTAACCAGAGACTTAATCAAGATACTATTTCCAGGTATAGTAAAACAGAGACAATTCCCAGGAATTAGATTCAGTAAAGGAACACATTAACCAGATGCTGTCACTTAGTCCAGTAACCTTAGATCCTAGCCAGATACTGTGGCCAGCAACACTAAGAGAGAGATAATGCCCAGATATTTTATCCGGATACATTAAACGGAGATATTAGGCAGATCCTGGGACCACAGGAGGCAACCAGCAATAAGTACATTACAGATGGAGATACCATTCCCAAGTACAGTAATCAGTGTAATTAGGTACATACCTTAACAAAATTTAGTAACCAGAGACATTAGACATAGTAATCAGAGATATTGAGCCAGTTGCAGTGACCAGGCATAATCTCAGAGACCAGATAACAAGGCAAGGTTCAGTAGCCAGACTTTACCTGGAGAGGTGAACAAGTACTGTTCCTGATAATGGCTACCCTGGAAACTCGGTTAATGTGTTTTTCCCATGAGTGACTCGGCTGTGGCTGCATCCAGGCCACAAGAACTGTGAAGCCACCTTTCAATCTGTTCAGCTCTGCTGAGCGATGAGCTGTTGGATGGGCCGTTGGATGGACAGTTGGATGGGCAGTTACATTCGTAGAGCCTTGGCCACGGAACCGACCGTGGAACTTTGGGGCGCCTGGACTGTCTAGCGCATGGACCTTTGGAGTACACCAGCATCTCCACGTGGTAGTGCGGGCCACCGGCTATTTCCCACTAAGAGGCCCATGGCCCGGACAAGCAGGACCTGTCATGAGGCCACCTGGTGGCAGTGCTGTCGCAGGGCTGTTGGGCCATGAGGCTGGTGGGCAGGCCAGGTGCAGGGGTGCCTGGACTTCTTTACCGCCGACCTCGTGGCGCCACGCTGCCTGCCGCGCTGTTGCTACCATTGCTGCCGCTGAGACCCTGCTCCTCCGTGCGCAAGCGGACTTTGAGCTGCTGGAGCCCAAGGAGATCACGGGCGCAGGTGGCTTCCGGCATTTGCACCGTACCCCCTGGCAGGGCCAGAAGGTGGTGGTGAAGGTGGCGCGCAGCCACCCGGAGCTGAGGCCGGTGGAGAGCATGCGGTGCAATCACAGCTCTTCCCAAGGGCGGCTCTTCGCAAGGCTGAGCACCCTGACCTCGCTGCGCACAGTGTGCCTGCAGTAGCCGCGTCTCTGCTTGTTGCTCCAGTTCACGTGCCGCAGACCCCTCAAGCGAGCAGAGGCCACCACTGCTCCGGGAGCCTGTCGTGCGCTCTCCTTTACCCAGCGCGTGCTTGTCGACTGTACGCGCAGGGTGCTCTACCTGCACGAGGCAACCGCCGTGCCCGTCCTACAGCTGGACCTCAAGTCCTGCAGCAGTAAGTGTGACCCTCGTGGCGGCACCAGCCGGGTCCAAGTCAGGGAGGGTTCCTAGGACTGCTACCAGGTGCAGAGAGAAGGCGGTCACCTGGGGCGCCAGCATCACCTGCTCAGGTGTATGGGGCTCAGAGGGCAGGCCGGCCTAGACTATTTGCTTTGGAGCGGGTGGTGGTTCTTGTTGCCCCTGGGCACCTTTTGGAAAGAGGCAGGCCAGGTTTGCTTGTAGGTCAAACCTTGTCCATATCTGGATTTGCAGGAACCCTAGAGGCAGTGAGAGCAGCGAGGAAAGATAGGTTCGGTTTTATAGCCTCCCCCACCCCACCCCACCCCAATTCCTAAGGTGGGACTCTGAGCCAGGTAGGTGTCCATGGATCAGGAGGCCCCACAGCAGGTCTTCTCACCTGTTGGCCTTCATCACACTCCCTTTCACTTCTCTTGTGCAGGTGAGGTGTCAAGATTGATATTTGTGTGAAACTGAACTCCCAGCTTTGTGCATGCTAAGCCCAGAGCCATGTCCCCAGTCCCCATATGCACTCCCTTTAAATATGGTTTGATGTCTTTTCACTTTCACAAAATTTTTTCCACTTACATGTCTCTCTGTATTAAACAAAATTTCATTTTTTGATGGGTGGCTCCTTTTCTCCTGACTGGAAGTGCCCACTTTAGCGTTTGTGCACTTTAGGGTTAAGAGTGAGTGCACAGGTACTTGAGACCCTAAAGACTTGACTGTGCCATGTACTTTATTTATAAATCAGGGTGTGTTTTCACATGGCAAGAATGGACTGTCATAGGACCCAAAACAAATCCAATCAGATATTGCTCTATAAAGGAGTCAATAGAGCTGCTGTTTGAAGTTGCTTCTTTACTCTTGACGATCATGCCACGTTATTAGAATGATATGAAATGCCTTGGAAGATTAAAGGATGCAGCCAGAACTGGCATTGGCTGTCCATGGGTGCCTGACTTCCAACCTTTTAAAACCTACTAGGAGAGGAGGTCTTAGAGCCAGTGTCCTCTAAGAACAGAAAGTAGAATAACCAGGGTGCTGGAGCGGTGGCCCAGAGGTTACGCTGATTGCCTGGCATGCACAAGGACATGGGTTAGAACTCTAGCACCATACACACTATTAAGTGTCATAACATCAAAATCCACATGAAAAACTAAATAAAATTCATTCTCTCTCTCTCACTCTCTCTCTCTCTCTGCCTTTCTCTGGCCCTCTTTCTTTTCTTTTCTTTTTTTAAAATGAAAATAACCATAAGAAATGAGAGATCTGAGGCATGTTTGTGTAGATTTTTTCCCCATCAGAATTCTTCATTATTGAAATTTCCTTGAAAATGACCGCTGTAGCATTTTAATTATAGGAATTCTAAGTGATTGTGTGCTGTAGCTGTGGGTGAGCTTTGGATACTGTTAGGTTTCATTTTGTGATCCTGTGCATCCCCAGGTTTCTCATAATTCAGATTTTAACCTCTTCAGTGATGGGAGCACAGTCTATCAAAATGTCACACGGAGAGGTGGGGGTGCCACAGTGTGTTCCTGGCACTCTGACGGGCAGCATGAAGGACTCTGGAGTTACGTGTTATAGTAATGACACAGCACAATTTTGAATGTGCTTCTTTTTGTGAATACTTACAACTTGGAAGTCTTCAATACAAATTCATGCTCATTTCCTGAACAATATGTTTATTGAAAGAAACATGTAACTGTTACCATAGAGCAAGTGGCTTATCCTGGTGACCCTTGGGGTCCACTCCTCGGTGGTGTCAGCAGGCTCGTTTCCTGGGAGCCTTTGTGGATCCAGAGGTTTTCAGAACAGCCACAGCTACAGCAGCTTCATGACAACGTGGAATCTGGCATCGCCAACACAAGCAAATAGCTGTGGTTGCATTCAGGCCTGGGACCCAAGTGTTAGGGGCCTTCACTGCCACTTTTGCCTTGTGCCTGGTCTGCTTTGGTAGCACAGGAATGGTGTCAATCCATGTTCTGGTTTTGGAAAAACCTGTTTTTTTTAAAAAAAATAAATAAAATACAATCTAAACTTTTAAAGGATTGCTAGTACTCTTAACCCATTAAGCCCAAAGTTTTTGATTCTGCAAGTGTAATAATTATTTCAAGTTAATATGAGGCATATATTTATTGCTCAACTTTAGTGTTCATATGTGTTCCACATCTGAGACAATGAGGCTCAAATGGGCTCAATTGTACAAAGAAATGACCCTGGAACAACAGGTGTCATTAAATGGTTTTTGTTGACACTGGAAAAACTTGTCTGGTATGCAGTGCTGTGTATATGGTAGACCTTGTGTATTCTGAAGGTGATTACATACTACTACTTAGTTTCTCTTTTTTTAATTAGTGCATTATAGTTGCACATAATGATGGGATTTGTTGTCACATATTCCTAGATGCAGACAATACAGCAATACAATTTGGTCAATATCCCCCCTCTCTCACACCCTTCTACCTCCCTCCTTCCATCCCCTGAACTCTTGTCTCTCTTCTGGGTTTAGTTTTTGAAAGATTCTTCACCCTCAGAAAACATTGCCAGACTTCCCACCACATTTTCAGTTCTGTCATTGTCAGGCAAGGTTACCTTGGTCTTGAAAGGATTCATTGGCTGTCACTAGCCTAGCTTAATATTTGCAGTATGGCCATTTGTACAGTTATGTAATTAATAAAAATGAAGTTTTGAACAGGGCCTTAGATGTGCAGATCACAGTACCTAGCACAGCCTCACTCTGCCTCTCTGGGTTTGTGTTCTGAATAAATGAATTCTCTCATGATCCATGAAGCTGTGACTTCTTACTAATACACAGCTACTACTGTGTTAACAGTATTTTTTTTTTACCTTCTATGTTCTTTGCTAATGATGGTAGTGAGTTAGTGACAGTGTGAACAAGGCCTTAAAAATCAGAATTGAGCTTCACCTTCACTCTGCCATCTACTCCCGTAACAGAGCCAGGAGAAGACTTCCTAGAACCAAGTCAGCGGAAATGAATGCCTAAAACAAGTGATTAAATTTGTCAAAAGAATTAGTTGCTCTGGACAGATATTCTTCCATACTTTTTAAATGCCTCTTTAGTTTTATCACATCTTGGGAGAAATGTCTGGAATGAAGTGAGAGCTGAGATGTCTGATGGTGTGAGCAGCTTTGTCCCTTTCCTCACCCATGGTAACAGATTGACGCTTGAGCCACGTTTGCAGGTTGTATAAAGTGCTGGGCTCTGTAACTCCTGGGATGCAGAACAGGTAGAGGACACTTTGCTGAAGTCTGTCTGCCCCAGCTAGAGAATGACAACAGGCAAGCTTGGGTTACTGTGAACACTGCCAGGTTTACACATGCGTTCAGAGAGGAGGAAAATGTGAGCTGAAAATCTTTGTGTCTGAAGTCTTCTGCAGTGATTCCTCCATTAGGAGGGCAGAGCGCGTGTCCCCAAGCCACAATGATGATGGAAGCTGTGAAAAGACAAGCCCTGTTATCACTGAGCTGCATGCCCCTTGGGAAAGAATGACCAGACACAGGATGTAGATTCAAAGCAGGGGAAACAGGACCACACCAGAAGTGAGGCCCCAAGTCTTTTCCTCAGCTGCCTTTTATTGAGGGAAACAAATAGGAAGTTTAGGAGCCACAGAGGATACAGAGGGGGCTGGAGCAATGGCTCAGTGGTTATGGTGCTTGCCTGGCATGCACAAGGACGTGGGTTTGAATCCCAGCACCATATACACAACGAAGTATCAGAGCTACAAAAGCAACATGAAAAACTAAATAAAATTGATTCTCTCTCTCTCTCACTGTTCCTTTCTCTTAAAAAAAAAGAAGAAGAGGAGGAAGAAGGAGGAGGAGGAGGAGGAGAAAAGAAGAAAAAGGAGAAGGGTGATCCTGGGGCTTCATAGTCTAGTGACATTGCTGAGTCTGGTCTTGAACTTGGGATCCTGGATCTCCTGCCTCAGCCTCCAGAGTCACTGGGATTACAGGTGTGCACCACTGCACCCAGCTAAGACTGGTAATCTTGAAGGGATGTTTGTGAAGGAGGGCACTTGGGATGTCTTTTAGGCCCCAGGGAAGAACATCTGCCTTGACAGGACCCACTGCTTTCAGCATGTCAGTCTGATCAGTGTTCCCTGACCTCTAGACCGTTCCTTGGCTCATGTTAACCCACTGCTATGGAGCTTGGTCTCCCCATTTCCTCTTTTCATTTTCTTTAAGCAGCTGTCGGACAAACCAGTTTGCTTCTCACATCACTGGGTGCTCATGGCATTCACGCTTTTGGACTAGGAAAGTAAATATAAAGCAAATGTAATTTTATCTAGAACAGCAATAAGAGTACTCTAAGTGAAGTACAACCAAAATTGGGGTTCCGCCATTGAAGGTTTTTCTAAAGCTCTTGATACCAGCAGGTGTTCTTTTCATGTACCTGATCAGTGGACAGGTGTCAAGGATTTGCAGGTGTAACTGCTGGTAGGGTGTTGAGGTGCAGTTAAAAAACACAGTAAATGTGGGTTGAGCGACTTGTGAAAAAATGAATAAATGTCATAAAGAAAGTTCCAGCAGGAACCCCACCAGGGTCAACCCCAGCAACTGCTGCATGCTGACCCAAGCCTCAGGCCCAGGGCCTTCAGGCATAACTAGGGCACCTGTGCCAGAAGCCCCCCCTCCCCAACCTGCCCAGCTGTCATAGTCACGTAGCCACTCAGATGCAGCACATTCCTGTTTGGTTCAGATACATTGGACCCATTCCTTCTGCCAAGGATTGCAGGCCCTATTGCAACATGCAGGAGGCCTGTTCCAGCCCAACATGAAACCCCCAGGACCCAGCAAAGCATGCTTGCTGCTGTGCTTCTACAATCCAGCAGACAGCAAAGCAACCCAAACAGATTATGGATCAATACTCTGGGGCCTAGTTCCATAAGGTACTGCAAAGCAAGATTCCAGGCAGAAGCAATTTTCTGGAAGAAGGTGGTCATCAGAGAGGGTGGACTCTGACCTGACCCATTTAGCTGCAAAGAGGTACCTCCAGACCTGCCTACCAACATTACAGGGGAACTCCACTGGAAGATGCAGAAGAAGAATATAAAAAATGAGGAATCAAAATAGAAAGGTTCACCTCAAGCCCACAATTCCACAGACAAGGAACATACAGATACAGAGAGGGATGAAAACCTACAAAACATTATTGATCTGATTATTTAAAGGAACAATGAACTAAAAGAAGATTTGATGATGGGACTAAGTGAGAAAACTCAAGAGATGAAAAACTATTATCATCAAAGAAATAGGCATACAGAAAAAGGAAGTAATGGTGCTAAAATCTTCAGTCACATCATAACAACAATGGAAGAATTTTAAAATAGACTAACCACTAAAGAAAACAACTTCAGCTCTGAAGAAAGAACTTTTGGCTAAGAAGATAGGCTGAGAAAGCTTGAGTGCACAGATGATAAAAAAGAAAAAAACTCACAGAACATAAGCAGAATATTCAAAGTGTCTGAGATGAAATCAGAAAAAACAATCTAAGAGGAATTTAGATAAGAAAGAAATCAAAACACAAAGGTATAAAGAACATACTCAATGAAACTGTTACAGAAAATATATCCCATATTAAAATAGAATCAGATATGTTCATGCAGGAAGCATACAGGATACCCAATGAGCCAAATCAAATGAGAAGGTCATAGAGACACATCATATTCAAAATGTGTAACAGGGAAATCAAGGAAAGAATATGAAAACTGAGTACAGAGAAATACCAAATCATATTCAGAGGCAAGCCAATAAGGGTCACATCTGACTTTTCAGCTCAGACTTTAGAAACAGGAAGATACCGGAAGGAGATCTTTCAATATCTGCATGACCATAATCTGCAGCCTAGAATACTATACCCAGCAAAACTCAGATTCAAATTCCATGAGGGAAATAAGAACATTTCATAATAAGATCAAACTTGCAGCAGTCATCAACAGAAAACCAGCATTACAAACAATCCTCGAAGATGAACTCCAGATAGAAGAACAAGAAAACATTCCTCAAAACACACAGAGAAAATTCAACAAAAATGACTTGTATCAAAAGACAACCAAGAAAAAACAGAACTCACTAATAAAATATGATGAGTATGAATCAGATCCACATAATTATCCTAAAACTGAATGTGAACAATCTCAGTGCACCAATAAAAAGACATGTATTAGCAAATTGGATCAAATATGAAATCCATCAATATTCTGCTTACAGGAGACTGACTTAACAATGACATCCACAGATTGAGGGTGAAAGGACTGAAAAATAACTTCCAGGCATACAGCTCAAGAACGCAAGCTGGAGTTCCAACACTTATATTTGGCAAAGTAGATTTCAAACATGAATTAGTCAGAAGAGATAAAGAAGTCCATAATATTTCAGTGAAGGGAACAATGCAACAAGAAGATATAACCATAGTAAATGTATACTCTCCAAACATGGTCCTGTCAGACCTTGATGTCATGACCCCAGTAATTAACAGCAAAAATCATTACAGAAAACACACATATACATAGAGACTTTATAATATCCTATAAATGAAGAGTGTATATAAGAAGTCATGAGAGCAGAAATCAAGAAATTCTTGGAAGAGAATTAGAATGAAGACACAATATATCAAAACCTTTGGGATAACATGAAGACATTCTTAAAGGACAAATTTATAATGCTGAGTACCTACATGAAAAACGAGGAGAGATCTCAAGTAAATAAGCTTATGCTCCACTTCAAATCCCTACAAAAGGAAGAACAATCGAGGCACAGAGACAGCAGAAGATAGGAAATAATCAAGATCAGAGCTGAAATAAATGAAATTGAGAACAAAAAAGCAAAAGAAAAGAATTGAAAAGCAAAGAGCTAGTTCTTAGAAAAAACTTTAAAAATTTGTATTAATAAATTTATTTGTTGAACAATAAACAAGCTTCTAATGAAATAATATAATATAATATTATATATATTTATATAAATTCTGAAAATAAGATTTTTCCCCCAAGAGCTCGCCACAATTACCCACCTTTATCCCTCCCACCCTCCTTCCCAATACATCTCTACAAATGCCTTATGTTGTATGTCATTACACCTTATCCAGATTTAAAACATGAGAATTGACCTCCTTTCTCAATGGCTGGGGTCTAGCTCCAGCCTCCACAGATGAGTGAAGAGATTCAACCTTTGAATCTCTGGGTTAAGCTGATTTCACTCAGCATAATTTCTTCCATAGCCATCCATTTACCTTTAAAGGCTGCAATATCATTGCTTCTAATTGCTGAGTAAAACTCCATGGTATATAAATATACCACAGTTTTTGGATCCATTCATCCACTGAGGGGCATCTGGGTTGTTTCCATAATTTAGCTATTGTAAATTGAGCTGCTGTGAACATTGATTTTGCTGTTTCACTGTAATGCGCTGATTCCAAATCCCCTGGAAAAATACCCAGGAGAGGAATAGCAGGATCATATGGTGGGCTCATCCCTAGTTTTTTTTTGAGGATTCTCCACACTGCTTTCCAGAGGGGCTGTACCAGTCTGCAGTTCCACCAACAGTGTGCTATTGTGCCCAGCTCTCCACAACCCCTCCAGCATCTATTATTGTTTATTTTCTTCATTTTTGCCAATCTGACTAGCTTGAGGTTATATCTTAATGTAGTTTTCATTTGCATTTCTCTGATCACTAGTGATTTAGAGCACTTTCTCCTATATTCATTGGCCTGGTTAATGTCCTCTGTTGAGAAGTTTCTATTTAGTTCTTTGGCCCATTTATTGATTGGGTTGTTTGTGTTTTTGAAATTGAGATTTTTGAGAATTTTGTAGATTCTGGATATGAGACCCCTGTCACAAGAATCACAGTCCCTGATGCTATCCAGTTCTATAGGAAACCTCTTGACTAATTTGATAATTTCCTTGGCAGTGCAAAATCTTTTTAGCTTTTTGACATCTCATTCACTGATTTTTGACTTTACTTCCTTCACTTTAGGAGACATGTTGAGAAAATCTTTGCCTTCTCACAAATGCTGAAGTGTTGGACCTAATTTGTCTGCTATCAGTTGCAAGGTAGCTGGTTTAATTCCTAGCTCCTTGATCCATTTTGATTTGATTCTCATGCAAGGTGAAAGATAAGGGTCTAATTTCAACTTCCTGCAAGTGGCTAAACAGTTTGTCCAGCACCATTTGTTGTATAGGCTGTCTCCCCTCCATGTAATATTTTGTCCCCCTTTGTCAAAAATCAGATGCTTAGGGGCTGGAGCAGTGGCTCAGCAGTTTCAGCACTTGCCTGGCAAGCATGAGGACCTGGGTTCAAACCCCAGCACCACATACACAACTAAGTGTTGAAGCAATGGAAGCCATGTGAAAAAACTAAGTAAAGCTGTTTCTCTCTTTCTCTGTCTCTCTCACTGTCCCTCTCTCTTTAAAAAAAATCAGATTCTTAAAGATTTGTGGATTTGTTTCAGGGTCTTCTATTCTATTCCATTGGTCTTCCTTCCTATCTTGACACCAGTACCTTGCTGTCTTTATTACTACAGCTCTATAGTACAGCTTTAGATCTGGTATAGTAAAACCACCTGTTTCTTCTTTCTTGTTTGGTAATGTTTTGGCTATTCTGGGTTTCTTATTATTTCAAATCAATTTGAGAATTGCCTTTTCTATATCTGTAAAGAATAACATTGGTATCTTAATGGGGATTGCACTGAATTTATATACTGCTTTTGGCAGAATGGCCATTTTTATTATATTGATTCTGCCTAACCAAGAGCATGGAACATCTTTCCATCTTCTTAGGTCATCTTGGATTTCATTCTTCAATGTCTGATAATTTTCATTGTAGAGATTTGACTTCCCTTGTTAGGTTAATTCCCAAGTATTTTATTCTTTTTGAGGATATTGTGAATGGGAATGATTTCCTAATTTCTTCCTCTGCCCTTTTAATGTTAATGTATAGGAAAGCTATTGATTTATGGGTGTTGACCTTGTAGCCAGCCACTTTGCTAAATCTGTTTATAAGTTCAAGCAGTTTACTGATGGAGTTTTTTTGATCTTCCAGATACAGGATCATATTATCAGCAAAAAGGGAGAGTTTGACTTCCTCTCTTCCTATTAATATTCCTTTGATTTTTTCTTCTTGCCTTATTGTTCCTGCTAGGGTCTCAAGAATGGTATAGAATAAAAGTGGTGAGAGCGAACAGCCTTGTCTTGTTCCCAAGTTTAGTGGAAATGCTTTCAGCTTTTCTCCATTTAGTATTATACTAGCTGAGGGTTTAGAATATATAGCCTTTACATAGTTCAGAAAAGTTCCTTTGATCCCTATCTTCTCTAGAATTTTGAGCATAAAAGGGTGCTAAATTTTATCAAAGGCCTTTTCTACATCTATTGAGATGATCATATGGTTTTTGTCCTTGATTCTGTTTAAGTGGTGAATTATGTTAATTGCATATGTTGAACCAGCACTACATACCTAGGATGAAGCCCACTTGATCACGATGGATTATCTCCTTGATAAGTTTTTAATACGGTTTGCTAGGGCTTTGTTAAGAATTTTTGTGTCCAGGTTCATTGGGGTTATTGGTCTGTAATTTTCTTTCTTTCTTTCTTTCTTTCTTTCTTTCTTTCTTTTTGATGTATACTTGTTGGGTTTTGGTATCAGAGTTATGGTTGCTTCATAAAAAGTATTTGGGAGAGTTCCCTCCTTTTCAATTTCTTGAAATAACTTAATAAGGAGAGATGTTAATAAGGAACTCCTCCTCAAAAGTGTGGTAAAAATCAGTGGAGAAGCCATCAGGTCCTGGGCTTTTCTTCTTTGGTAGAATTTTTTTTTGGTAGCCTTTTAATTGCAATAAGGATTTCAGTGCCTGTAATTGGGTTATTTAGGAATTCAATATCATCCTGTGTTGTATGTGTCAAGAAATTTATACATTTCTTCCAAATAATCAAATTTGGAGGAGTACAGCTTTTCAAAATATGATCTTGTAATTTGTTGGATTTCCATGGGGTCAGTAGTGATTGTTCCCTTTTCATTGGAGAGTTTATTGATTTGCTTCATTTCTCTCCTTCTTTTAGTGAGATTCACTAGCGGTCTATCTATCTTGTTTATTTTTTTGAAGTACCAGCTCTTTGTTTCATCAATTCTTTTTTATTGTTTTGTTCTCAATTTCATTGATTTCAGCTCTGATCTTGATTATTTCCTGTCTTGTGCTGGCTTTGGGGTTAGATTGTTCATCCTTTTGAAGGGTTTTGAGATGGAGCATAAGCTTATTTATTTGGGATCTCTTTCCATTTTTAATGTGGGCTCTCAGTGCTATAAATTTTCTCCTTAGGAATGCATGTTCTTTCTTCCACAGCTGAGATTCTGTTTTCTTTAGAGCTTAGTTTTATTAAAATCTTCTGTCATTATTCTGATGTGATTGACTGAACACTTTAGCTCCATTACTTCCTTTTCAGTATTTCTATTTATTTGATAACAGATTTTTCTTCTTTTGAGTTTCCTCACTTAGTCCCTTCGTTAAATCTTTTTGTTCATTGTTCCTTTTAGTAATCAAATGTTTGATAATTACTTTCAGGTTTTATCCCGCTCCCTGTCCTTGTGTTCCTTGGTGGGGGAGTTGCGGGTGGCTTGAGGTGAACTTTCTATTTTGATTGCTCATTTTCCGACAGTCTTCTTCTGATCTTTTAATTGAGTTTCCCTGTGATGAAGGCAGGCAGGTCTGCAGGTCCTTCTTCTTTGCAGGTCAAAGAATTGGGTCAGACAGCACCCCTCTGATAACCACCTTCTTCCAGAAAGCTGCTTCCGCCTAGAACCTTGTTTTGTTGTTCCTTATGGATCTAGGCCCCGGGGTATGGATCTGGATTCTGTTGGGTTTATGGTGCAGCCCACTGGACTATATAGATGCACACTATCCAGGGTGCACTGCTGGGTCCTGGGGTCTCATGAAAGGCCAGAATGGGCCTGGTGCATGCCACAACAGGATCTGGGGTCCTTGGCAGTGGGTGTGAGTCCAGTATATTTGGATCTGGTGAGTATGGGATGCATTGTGCAGCTATGCACATCCTGACTGAGGGTAGTAGGGTCCTGGGAATGGGTGCCCTGAATGTGCCTGTAGTCTCTAAACATTAGGCCTGGATCTACATGGGGCTTCTGTGTGTGTCAGCTCTGTCTGAGGTCTCCCAGGCATGCCTGCAGACCCCAGCTTGAGGCCAGGATCCACATGTAGCAGCTATGCAGGTTGCTCTGGCAGGAGTCCTGGATGTGGTTGTCCCGCCTGTGCTTGCAGGCCCCAAACATGAGGCCTGGATCTGCAATGTGTGGTGTGGCATCTGCTCAAGTCGGCTCTGGCGGTGTCCTGGGCACCATGTGTTGCACGTGCCTGCAGGCCCTGAACCTGAGTCAGTTATTTACTTGTTAAAAATCAGTTCTCTTGATCTTCAGAATTGATATATATTCATGGTACAATCAGGAATATTCCAATTATCAATTATACCATTTGGACTCTACAGAGATGTATTAATTCATATTATTTCCACTTACTTTTTTTTTTTTTTTGTACCAGGGATTGAATGCAGGGTGGCTTAATCACTGAACCACATCTCCAATCTCCAGCCCTTTTTATTTATTTATTTATATTTGAGGCAGAGTTTCACTAAATTTCTTAGGGCCTTGCTAAGTTGCTAAGATAGGCTTTGAACTTGCAATCCTCCTTCTTTTGCCTTCAGAACCACTTGGATTACAGGCATGTACCACTGTGCCTGGCTTCCACCTAATTTTTCAACCTATTTCACATATTATTAAACACCGTTTGGTGACAGTGGCTTTACGAGTATCCTGAAGCTGCATTGGATTTTGATTGTGTGTTCCCAAATCTGTGTTGTTTTGTGGTCATTAGAGAACATGCTTTTAAAATTTATTTTATTAAAATTAACCCTAACATCTCATTTTTTCAATGCTACTGTAAAAGGAGCTGCTTTCTTGATTTTATTTTTGAATTCCTTTCCAGGGTAGAAACACCACAGATTGTTCTGTCCATCCGTCACTCACTGTCTGTGCAGCTCAAAATGTCCTGTCTGCTGTACTTCCTGCAAACTGGCAGCTGAATAAACATCTGCCCACTCCAAGGTGGTCACTTTGCTCAGCCATTCAGTCATGTTCTTTCACGAGAGGACCATGTTGTCAGGCTTCTGCTCCTTTTTATGTCACTGGGAATGTTGGTTGTTCACAGGTTGATTATTGGAGATCACTCCTAGAATCTTCTAGATGACAAAACCAGAAAATTTTATGTGTGAACCCACACATGTTATATTAAAAATTAACATAATATTATGGTTTGTGAAGACATCTCCACTTACTGTGCGTTTATAGTCAGATGCACTTTTTTTTCTATAAAAAGCTTTGCTCAGATTCCCTGAGCATCCTCTGGCCTCCCATTCTCACTCATGATCTCAAAAGTCTCATATTAAAGTTTTCTCTAGTTTCCAACTAGAGAAAGTACTACTCTGAAAGTATAAAATCACAAGGTAGACATTTTCAGGAAGTCTTGCCTAACTGTATCTATTTGTATTACAGTCTTAAACTCTACGAATTTGTTTGTACCACATAAGGAGGATTTGGTCAACTTTGGACTTACATACACAATGGTGGTCCTAGAATATTATATTCCCTAGTAGCATGACAGCTGTCTAAGCTTGTGTACATACAATATATGATGTCCACACAATGGGACAATTGCCTAGTGACACATTTCTCAAAACACAGATTATTGTTAAATGATGTGTGTCTATACTAAGACTGCTTGAAATCTAGATAGTTTGAGATAAATATATTTTAATATTGAATAACTGTTTTGTGCAAAACATTCCTTCTTTGCTTCTATTCTGTTATGATTTAGATCTGAGGTATCCCCCACAAAAGCTCATGTACAAAAAAATGCAATCAAGTTAAGAGGTGAAATGATTGGTTGTGAGAACCTTAACTTGTAGGGATTCACTGAGTGGTAACCACAGGCAGGGAGGGTGTGACTGGAGGAGGTGGGTCATTGGGGGCATGCCTTTGGGGTGTATATTTTGTGAGCTGAGCTTAGTCTCTCTCTACTTCCTGATGTCCTGAACTGCTTTCCTCTGTCACATCCTTCTGCCTTGATGTTCAGCCTCACCTCAGCCTGAGGTCTGCTGTCTATGGACTGAGACCTCTGAAGCCCTCAAATAAACATATCCTCCTTGAAAAGTGGTCTTTTCAGGTTTTTTGGATGTAGTAGCATCAAAGCAGACTGAAACATTCCCTTTAGTACCTCTGATTTAGAGGTGTCTCAAAAAGCAGCCATATAGTCTTTGAAAACACTACTTACACATGTATGATAATTTATACATACAAATAAATCCTATGATATATACATATATATGTGTATGTGTGTGTGTATATATATATATATATACACACATATATTCAAATAGAAAATAGAATTTTTTCTTCTATTTGGTAGATAGATTACACATTCGAATGTGAAATTCTTCTTTTGATGAAAGGTACTTTGGCCCAGGCCTGCCTCAAGGACATAATATGCTTCATCTGGGTTTATTTTTCTATTTTGGAATTACATGTTATTTGAAAAGAAGGCTTGTGAAATGAAGCCATTTGTTTTCATTTGTGCAAGCCCTAATCTGATAATTAATAACAGATTTTAAAAAAAGGGAGAAATAAAGCCATCGTGTTTTGCTTTGAAACTTTTCAAGCAACCATTTCACTTTGGTCTCATTTAAAGCATATTTGTAGCAACATCACATTAAACAGATTCCTCTATAACAATCCTTTAAGCAAATATATAGCTAACATCTTTCTCTCCACAAATAATGGAATGTCATTAAGATACTAAAAATTATCATAAACTCATGGTCTATGCACTTTAGCTTCTGACACAACTTGAAATACTTTGAATGATTTATTGAAACTATATAAAATATATCTGCTGGTGTTGTAGATGGGTAGGAATTTAAATGTATAAGGCATGCCCAGCTACATCAAACATAAGGGTTATATCTTCTCTCTCTTGAAAACATCAATAGTAGCATTCAGGAAGTATGGCTGATCAACAAAGCACGTGGTCTGAAAATAGCAAACTTAAAACTTCACTTTTAATGTTCACTTGATCCTTCTTTAACCTATATACCAATTTCAGTTTGTACTCTTTCTTATAATTTCAAAAAAACTTAGCCCTTATGTGATTTGGTGCTAAATGTTGTGCCAAATGAATGTTTTTGGTCTTTACCCAGAGATATTGGAGTAGTTAGCTTATTTCTTTACTGTGAACATCTGAATTAATGGCCTTCTACAAGGCATTTGTATGTAACCTCTGACTCTCTTCATTTCAAAGAGGATGGATGCTTAAGAAATTTGGCCTAAATGACAGTTACCTTATCAAAGCCAAAATTTTTTTTTCATTAACTCAGTTAGTGCTGTGTGAGTCAGCTTCCATTACTGTAACATAATACCTGAGATATCAAGTTAAAAAGAGGACTAGTTTATCTCACAGTTTTGGGTTTCAGTCCGTGGTTGGTTTGCTCTGTCACTCTTGGGCCTCTAGCAGGCCGCAGAACTTAGCAGAGCACACCGTAGCGCAAAGTGTTCACCGCAGGTCAGGGACATGAGGAAAAAATGGGTGGGGGTAAGTATCTGGGGTCCCAGGGCCTCCTACGTGGGCACGCTTCCGGTGACCAGAAGACCTCTCAGAAGGTCCCATCTCACGGGTACCACCACCTCTCAACAGTGCCGTGTGGGAGCCCAAGCCTTTAACAAATCACTTTGAGGGATTTTCTAGATCTAGACTATAGCAGGAATGTATCCTTCTTGTACTCATTTTGGAAAAAGAATTTGCATTTCACCCAAGAGCTTAAGTGATCTTTTCAGGACAGGAAATGATACAGGGCTCCTCCTGTGATAACCCTCTATTTTCAAGATTTAAGGTGAGAAGAACTGGCTCTTAGCCATTTTGACCAAGCATATCTTCTATCCAGAGAGGGCGAAAGGTAATTTGCAACCTGAAATCATTTAAGGTTGTTCTTTAATTATATGTGTATTGGTATATTGATGTCTCTCTCTTCCCTCACTCTCTCTGTCAAAGAGAGAGAGTAAGAGGGGAGAGAAAGAGAGAGAGAGAGAGAGAGAGAGAGAGTTAATCTTTTATTTTTTCATCATTTGTTGTTTTTCCTTCACTTAGCTGCACGTGTGGTGTTGGGGATCAAACCCAGGTCCTCACACACACCTGGCAAGCTCTCCACCACTGGGACACTTCTCCAGCCCTATAGTCTGTTCTTATAGCAGATATTTTAAAAGGGGGAAAACAAGAAACACTGTTGATTTTATTTTTGGATAGCAAAAGATTTTTACCATAATTAAAGCAATCTTTTTCAAGAGCCTATTAATATTCTGTGTGTTTGTTTCATGCCTTTGGGTCAATAAATTTAATGTCTGGCAAGGCTAAAATCCTTTATTATTACTTTCTGCTGTGTTTATTTTCAGACTAAATTAAAATTACAACCATATTCTTTAACCATATATTACATCTAAAGATATTGTGGCATGTATTATCTCCTTTTAAGTAACAAATTCAGTCTCCAAAACTGGAATAATAAAGGTGTTGAGGTGTAGTTTACATGCAGAAGACCTTCATTTCATAAAGGAGAATGTACAATGATCATCATGTCTGTTTATGTGCTTGTGCATAATTTAATTAGCTTCACACTGCTGTCAAACCGGTCCCATTAGCCAGCCCCGAGATAAAAGAGGGACTGAAATGTGAAAAAGAGGAGCTGATCTCCCCTAGAGTGTTTGTATAGAAAGTGAATATACCTCAGCACATTTGCCTTTTAGGGTGAATAGACACTGCCAAGGTCATGTCAAGGCCACCACAGTCGCTGTGTCGATCTGAAAGGGAGTTAGTTTCCAAGTTTGAGAGAGTTGGCACTATAAAGGACACATTTAAAGACCCCAGACACGACCCACCAGCTTCTCTGTCAATAACATATTCGTATTCTTAGGAAATTTTAAAAGGTGAACTTGCATGAAACTCCAGTGGGAGATGTCACTGTTCCTCATTCTGACTTGTTCATTACTATAATAAAATCATAGTCTTTCTACTCCTGTGATTAAAAAGAGGTCTCTGCTTTTCCTTGACTATTGCCTAACGTCTCCTGCCATGAGCTCCAAAGTTTTCTGGAAGAAACCCCTAGATTCTGATGACTTCAGTGGGGACATCACCCCATGTGCACATCTGTGGTTTTGTCTGCATTAGGCTGAAGCCTTGGGCTTTCTCCACCTGTGTGCAGATGCCAATCAGAGGGAGGGAGCCAGTCCATGGTGTGGACAGGGTTCATTATTGAATGAATGAGTAACTAGTCAGATTGAACGGCACTGCTGAGAAAACTTAGTTGTGACCACTGTTTAATTTTTAGTGAAAATACAAGAGCATCTATCTTTCTTCTTGATTTATCGACTGTAACAGAATATACTTTCACAAACTGCAAAGACTCCTCATTCCCTTGCCTCCTCAGACTTCAGAAGTCCTAAAAATGCCTTCACATACAAAATGAACTTATAAATGATTAAAAGTTTAAGAAAATTGATTTTGTAAAAATCAAAGGCACATTATTGGTGATGTTGTCAAAACTGTTCAGAACTATTGTTAAATATTGGCAAAATGTCTTGCATGTGTCCCGTTACTTTTTATTACATAATGGTTGTTTGCCCAGTTTCCATAGAAGTCTGTGTTTCTTCTTTACAGGATATAATTGCACAGATTAAGATTATAACCATGAAAGTAACAGAAATGACACAGGTAAAGATACATCTGGTGAAGGTAGAAGGGGTGGCTCAGAGGTAGAGCGCTAGCCTGGCATGCACGAGGATCTGGGTTTGATGCCCAGCACCCCACACACAACTAAGTGGAAGAAAAACAAAAAAAGATGAAAAAAATAAAAATTAAACCTCCTTCTAAACCCTCGCTCTGTCAAGACACATCTTGTTGAAGGGGCAGCTGAGGAGAAGCCTCATGTAGCCATGGTGTGAGGCCAGGCTCCCTGGTGTCTGCTGTAATTTATGGGCACCCAGCATTCCCAGGTCAGAGAGAGCAATCGGTTTTTATTCTTAGGAATATTGTACATCAAGGAATCTTAGAGGAAGAGAAGAATCTCCATGTTTATGTGTACTTCAGGCAAAAGTTAATGGATGCTTTCTCGATCCTGGCTTTGGAAA
>PVKS010036638.1:0-19201 GCA_004027875.1 Aplodontia rufa
AGAGGGGCCCCTTCGGTCTCGGCGGGAACTCGGTGTGACCCCTGGGTGGCAGCGCGGCTGGACGCAGGGTGCTGGCTCTCCCGCTCACACGGGCTCTGAGGGGTGGACACCCACAACTAAGGACCAAACAGAGCCTGAGCGAGGCCCTGGGTTCCGTCCCCAGCACAGCAAAATCAGAACAAAGCCTAGAATAATGTAACAATCTGGGCCTGGGCGGTGGCTCTGCGGTTAAGGCGCTTGCCTGGCATGCACAGGTACATGGGTTCAAACCCCAGCACCCACCTACACAGCTAAGTGTCGGAGCAACCAGTCATGTGAAAAACTCAATAAAAAATGATTCTGTCTCCCTATCACTGTCCTCTCTTTTAAAAATATAATATTTAACATGGGTTTTCGACTTCTGGAATGTTCCATTTAATGTTTTTGAACTATGTTTGACCCAGGGTAACTGAAACTGCAGAAAGCAAGGTCTTGGTGAAGAGGAGACGATGTAATAGCAATGGGCTGGGAGCACCCAGTTACAGAAGGCTGCGCGGCCAACGGCACTGCCCCTGGAGGAGAGTGATGTGAGGGCTGGAGCAGGGGCTTGCCTGGCGAGGATGCGAGTCCCAACCCCAGCACCACGCACACAACGAACTGTGGGAGAAACGGAAAAATAGATGAGGCTGATTCTCTCTCTCTCTCTCTAAAAAAAAAATCTTCGTGCATATGAAAGAAACTGGAAGGCAGCCCTCCTGCTGGTGTGAAGACTTCCTCTCCACGAGTCTCTCAAGACGCTGCTGAAACAGCACAGCAACATGTAGTGCGACTCTGCTAACACCCGCCACCCCAGGAGGGGCTCCCAAGGAAGAGCAGCAGCTTCCTCGAGGAGTCCTCAGGCGGCCGCCATCCAACCACACCGAGCATCCTGGCACTGGAAGGGATAAGGGAAGCTGCGCCCTCCCCGCCCCCATGTGACAAGCCCCGAGGACACAGTGTCATTTCTGTGATTCCTGCCAAGAGGGCTTCCTGGGATGGGCAGACCCACAGGGAAGGTCATCCTGCGAACAACCGGGCAGCTCCCCCAGAGTGCCAGGGCCTCAAGAGCCAAGGAGAGGTGCTGAGTGGCTCTGGATGAAGGAGACAGAGGACCTGTGACCCTGAGCGCAGGCCTGGGCTAGGGAATGGGGATTGTCTTAGAGGACATTGCTCTGCAGCTCTGTGTCCTCCCCCAGAGGTGGGTAGGGGGTGGGCCTTTGGGGGTGACTGTGTCCTGAGTATCAGAGCCCTCATATAGAGCACCAGGGAGCTCACTGGTCCTTCCTCTTCCCGGCCTCTGCAGCTGTGAGAGTGAGCGCTTGAGGTTTAAAGGTGCTTGGTTACGGCAGCTAGACTGGATTAACACACAATTGGGGCAACCACTGACACTGAGTGGGGATGGTGGGATAGGCAACAGTGTGGTACCAGTGCCGTATTTCCTGATTTTGTTTTGGAGGGGGTACCAGGGATTGAACCCCGGGGTGCTTAACCACTGAGCCACATCCCAGCCCTTTTTATTTTTTATTTTGAGACAGAGTCTTGCTAAATGCTTAGAGCCTCTCTAGATTGCTGAGGCTGGCCTCAAAATTGTGATCCTCCTGCCTCAGCCTCCCTAACTGCTGGGATTTCAGACATGTGTCACTGTGCCCAGCTATGGTCCATAGATAAGAAATTATTTGAAAATAAGAAATTACACAGCCCAGAGAGGAGATGGTTTGGAGGAAAGGGGAGCAGCCAGCCAGATGAGGACAGAGAAGCAGTCCCTGGGTTTGTAAGCTGGAGACGGGGGAACCTTGACACAGGCTGCCTTACCAGAGAAGTGGGGACAGGAAGCAGCCCAGGGTGAGCAGCTGGGAAGGGTGAGCCCAGTGTGACTCCCGCAGCTCTCTAAAGGTGCTTTGCCATAGGGCGGGGAGGGGGGCGTGCCTGCAGGAGGGCTCCGGGAGGGCTTTTAAAAACCAAGAGATGGTGCAAGAGAGATGGGGAGGAGGGTGGCACCCACAAGCAGAAGAGGGACTGACCTTTGCTAGCAGAGAAGCTCCTTCCACGGTTGGGAAAGGACGAGGGTGTGTTCGCAGGTGATTTCATGATAGGAAGTCAAAGGAGCAAAACTACTTTTACCTTGTTATTTTACCAAAATGTATAAGGCAGCACTGCACCCCTGTTCCGAACACGGAAAATGCCACCCCCTCTTACAAACAAGGAAACCTGTGCACAGAGAGGGGGCGCACCTTCCCCAAGGTCACACAGCTGGCAAGAGGCCGGGCAAGCGGGGCGGGCGGTGGGGCTGCAGATCCACGCCTAACTCTCAACTCTCCCCGCAGAGATTTCTCTGCGCTCTGTTCTTTTGTTTTTTTTGGGAGAGAAAGACAGTGGGAGAGAGGAGAGGCAGACAGTTTTCCCATGGCTCTCCTTGCTCTGACTCGCAGCTGTGTGCGTGGTGCTGGGGTTTGAACCCGTGCCCTGGCGCAGGCCGGGCAAGCGCCGGGACCGCCGAGCCTCCGCTCCAGCCCGGCTCCAGCCTCCGTTCCAGTCCCACTCCAGCCTCCGCTCCAGCCTCCGTTCCAGCCTCCGCTCCAGCCTCCGCTCCGGCCTCCGCTCCAGCCCTGCTCTGCTCCTAGCGGAAGATGCGGGCCGGGCGTGCTGGGGTTTGAGGGGCCTGTGCGGCGGGGACCACATGAGAAAAACGCGAGGGTGGCAGGGCTGAGGCTTGGGGTGCGGGGTTCTCCGTGGGCGCGGGGGCTGCCGGCTTTTTCTGCCGAGAACGGGCTTTTGCATGCGCGGGAGGCGCAAGGTGCGCTCGCGTCCCCCGCCCACGGCAGCTGCCAAAGCCGGGGCGCTCTGGTCCCACGCTCGCGAGCGCCCGGGAACCTGGTGCCAGCCGCCCTGCCGCGGTCCCCACAGCCACCTGCGGTCGCGCGCGGGAGGCTCTGGGAGCCAATCGCGTCCGCGCTGCGCCCTGGGGGAGGGCAGGGCCTGCAAGGGTGTTCACCCGCCGCGGCCCAAAGGAAACGAGCTGCGTTCCCGGGACCCGAGCCCAGAGGCCCAGGGTGGAGCGGTGGGGACTGCAGGGAAGGCGGCTCCCGAGCCAGGGGCCTCCGGAGCCGCGAGCGCGCCAGAGCAAGCAGGGCCTGCGCGCCCCTCCCACCACATAATTTGGAGGCTGAATAACAGCCTCCCCCACCCCCGCCTGTCCTCATCCCAGGAATTTGTAAATATGCAACCTTATCTGGCAAAGGGAGGGGGTCAAGTTAAAGATCTCGCGATGAGAGAGGACCCTGGATGATCCAGGGGAGCCCAGGAGGCCGCAGGGAGTCTTAAAGCAAAAAGGAGGCTGAGAAAGTGAGGCTGAGCCGGGGTAGTGGCGCTCTCCTGTAATCCCAGAGGCTCGGGAGGCTGAGGCAGGAGGACCACAAGTTCGAGGCCAGCCGCAGCAACTCAGTGAGACCCTGTCTCAAAATTAAAAAAATAAATTAAAATAAACTAAAAGGGAGGTGGGAGGGACAGAAGCAGAGAAGGGAGCACGCTGAGTGCAGCAGGTTTGAAGTGAGGCAAGAAAGGGCTTAAAGCCAAGGAATGCGGTGTCCCTGGAAGCTGGACGGAACAGGAAACAGCTCCCCTGCAGCCTCGGAAGGAACGGCTGTGCCTCCCTTTTGGAGCCTCTAGAACTGTCCCACAACAAGTATGTGTCGCTTTAGGCCACTAAGTTTGCAGGGACTTCTTACAGCAGTGGACACTTGACCTGTGAGTTTTTTCCTCTTCAGGGCCTCAGTTTCTCAGTCCGTAAATTGGGGATAATTAGGTAAGGAGGGCCTGATGTGGATTTGTTGAGGAGCTTAGGAGGTGGTGGGCACACAGTGCTCAATAAACATCAACTATGTGCTTTTTCTATGTATTTTTATTCGCGCATTATAGTTTTACATAATGTTGGGCTTAGTTGTCACATGTTCCTAGAGGCACACAATTCAGCAAAACAATTCGTTCAATATCCACCCCACATCCCTCTACCTCCCTCCTCCCGTCCCCCATCCCTTGCCTTTCTTCTGGGTCCTATATTGTGCCTAAAAAATCCAAGTACAGTGATGTAATTCTTATACCTATGAAGAGCAGTTTTTGTATATGTGGCTACAGTATGTACAGTGACATTTGTAACTGCTTGGAATGCACCTTGCTTTCTCTCAGTTCCAGCATTTCCCCTCTCCTCCCTTCCTGTCAGCCCTTGTTATTCTTCAAAATATTTGAGGATGGGATTAACATTGTTTTTGTACAGGTGTGCAGCACGGCCTGTTCAAGTATCTTATGCATATCTTGCAACTATATCTCAAAAATATTAACATTTTGCATTTTTGTTCTATGGATCTAATATGTGAGTTTGTGTACCTTACTCCCGAGCCTGGGCGTAGGTCCAGCCTCCACAAATGAGGGAAGCCATTCTGCTCTTACTCTGGGTTGGGCTAACTTCGCTCAGCATGATTTCTTCCATTACCGTCCGTTTACCCTCAATGGATGCAGCGTGGTTGTTTCTGGTGGCTGAGTGGAACTCCACGGTGTATATGTACCAGAGCTTCTGGATCCATTCATCCAGCAAGGAGCATCTGGGTTGGTTCCATGATTTAGCTACTGTAAACTGAGCTGCTGTGAACATGGATTTTGCTGTGTCGCTGGAATGTGCTGATTCTGACTCCTCTGGGAAAACACCCAGAAGAGGGACAGCTGGGTCCTATGGTGGGTCCATCCCTAATTTCTTGAGGAGTCTCCACACTGCCTCCCAGAGCGGCTGGACCGGTCTGCAGCTCCACCAGCAGGGTGCTGGCGTTCCTGTCTCCCCACAGCCCCTCAGCATCTGCTATTATTCGTATTCTGCGTCTTTGCCAGTCTGACTGCAGTGAGGTGAAACCTCAAGTAGTTTTGATTTGCGTTTCTCTGATTTAGAATTTTCTCATGCGTTCATTGCTTGCTCAGTGTCCTCTGTTGAGGTTGCTGTTCAGCTCTCTGGCCCATTTATTGATTGGATTGTTTGTGTTTTTGTTATTGAGGGTTTTTTTGTATTTTTTTTTTTTTGTTATTGAGTTTTTTGAGTTCTATGTAAATTTTGGATGTGAGTCCCCTGTCAGAGGGATCACAGGCCAGGATTCCCTCCCATTCTGTAGGTTGTCTCTTGACTGTTTCGACTGTTTCCTTGGCTGTGCAGAAGCTTCTTAGTTTAATGGCCTCCCACTCATCGATATTTGACTGTAATTCTTTCACTTTGGGATCCTGGTTTAGGAAGTCCTAACCAACTCCCATATGCTGGAGTGTGGGTCCTAATTTTTCTTCTAGCAGTTGTAGGGTAGCTGGTTTAATTCCTAATTCCTTGACCCATTTAGATTTGATTTTTGTGCAAGGTGAGAGATAAGGATCTAATTTCATTTGTCTGCAAGTGGCTGTCCAGTTTCTCCAGCACCGTTTGTTGAATAGGCCGTCTCTCCTCCATGTAATATTTTGCCCCCTTTGTCAAAGATCCGATGTTTAAAGATTTGTGGGTTTGTCTCAGAGTCGTCTATTCTATTCCATTGGTCTTCATTCCTATTTTGATACCAGTACCGTGCTGTTTTCAATACTACAGCTCCATAGTATAATTTTAGATCTGCTATTGCAAAACCACCTGTTTCATCACCTTGCTTAGCAATGTTTTGCTATTCTGAGTTTCTTGTTGTTCCATATGAATCTGAGAATCGCTTTTTCTATATCTACAAAGAATGACACTGGAATCTGGGTGGGGATGGCACTGAATCTGCACAGTGATTTTGGCAGAATGGCCATTTTAATCATGTTAATTCTGCCTAACCAAGAGCATGGAACATCTTTCCATCCTCTCAGGTCTTCTGCAATTTCTCTTTCAGTGTTTGATAATTTTCCTTGTAAAGATCTTTTACTTCTCTTGTTAGATTAATTCCCAAGTATTTTGTTCTTTTAGAGGATATTGTGAATGGGACTGATTTCCTAGTTTCTTCTTCTCTATTGTTGCTGGCATATGGGAAAGCTGTTGACTTATGGGTGTTGATCTTGTAGTCTGCTACTTTGCCAAATCTGTTTATTAGCTCTATCAGTTTTCTCTTGGAGTTTTTTGGATCTTCCAGATATAGGATCATGTCATCAGCAGAAAGGGAGAGTTTCACTTCCTCCCTTCCTATTCTTATCCCTTTGATTTCCTCCTCTTGCCTGATTGCTGCAGCCAGGCTCTCGAGGACTGTATTGAATAAAGTGGTGAGAGCGGGCAGCCTTGTCTCGTTCCCGAGTGCAGTGGAAACGCTTTCAACCTTTCTCGTTTAGCATTTACTAGCTGAGGGTTTGGCATACATGGCCTTCACAAAGTGAAGATAGGTTCCTTTGATTCCTATTTTCTCTAGACTTTTGAGCATAAATGGGTGCTGGATTTTATCAAAGGCTTTATCTGCATCTACTGAGATGATCATGTGGTTTTTGTCCTTAATTCTGTTAAGTGATGGATCACGTGTATTGAGTTGTGTATGTTGAGCCAGCCTCGCATCCCTGGGGTGAAGCCCACTTGATGGTGATGAGTTACTTTCTTTATACTTATCCTTAACGAGGAGATAAACCATTCATTTACACAGCAGATATCCACCGAGCACCTAGCGTTTGGAGCACTGGGCCAAGCGGTGGAGGTAAAGTAGGACGGGCAGCACCCAGGCCCGGCCTCCGGCAGCTTCTGTCCAGAGAGGGAGAAAGCAGAGCAAATGCTGAGGGAGTCGGCTGGGGGTGGCACAGGCAGCAGTGAGAGGCGGGGACTGGGGGAGGATTTCTGCAGAGGCCTGAGGGAGGCGCAGCGAGATGTGGAAAGAGCCTTCCAAGCCGAAGGTTCTGCATACGCAAAGGTCCTGAGGCAGGAGCGTATTTGGAGCTTTCAAGAAAAAGTAAGGAAGGGCTGGAGCGGTGGCTCAATGGTTTCAGCGCTGACCTGGCACCTGCAGGTTCAAACCCCAGCACCACGTACACGAGGAAGCGTGGAAGCAATGAAAGCCACGTGAAAAACTGAATAAAACTGATTCTCTCTCTCTCTCTCTCACGGTCCTTCGATCTTAAAAAAAAGAAGAAAGAAAGAAAGAAAGAAAGAGAAAGTAAGGAGGCCGTGTGGCTGAAGGAGGGGAAGAGGGCCGTTCCAGGACAGGTGTGGGAGGGGCAAGCTGGCAGGGCGTGGTGGAGACCTGGCTTTTATCCTCCGAGGGCAGGAGCCAGCAGAGCCCCTGAGCTAATTAGACACAACCCGACGTGCTGTGAATTTTGTTTTGCTTTGTTTTTGGCAGCGAGGATTGAACCCAAACCCATGGGTGCTCAGCCACTGAGCCACATCCCCAGTCCTTTTTATCTTTTATTTTGGGACAGGGTCTCCTGAGTTGCTCAGGGCCCCACGAAGCTGCTGAGGCTGCTTTGAACTTGGATCCTCCTGCCCCAGCTCCCAGCTGCTGGGATCGAGGCGTGCGCCACCGCGCCCAGCCTGACTTGGGTTGTAACAGGTCCCTCTGGCTGCTGAGTGGGGACACGCTGTGAGACCCGGGTGAAGCTGTGAGCCAGGGAGGACACAGCCCTCGTGAGTCACGGCCTGGAGCCACAGATGGGGTGTGTCTGCAGAGCATGGGCGCTGGCCATTATGGTAGCTGTTGCTTTCCCCTTGCCACAGAAGATTCTAGAGACACAGCTTAGTACAAGGCATCCCCAGGCTGCTGATCCCACACTCCAGGGAGCGGTCATTCTCAACTCCCCAGGACTCTCCTTTCTCCTCCTGACTCACCCTTCTGTGTCCCATTCCACACTGAACTCCAGGAACTACTAGATAACCTGGAAGTCATTCCAACCCCCTTCTTCGTTACCCTTTTCTGCTCTAAAGGCTGAAATCCAGGGACTTCTTTCCCTAGCATCTTTTAGTATGAGAGCCAGTCACATGGCACCGTTGTTGTCAATGAGATGAAACTAGACATCAGCTGAGAGGCTTCTGGTAAAACTTTTCTACTCCTGGAAACAGACAAGAAGAGGTTTCCTTCTATCTGCCTTGAATGGAGTTGTGATGTCTGGAGCTGTGGTAGCCACTTTGCGACCTAGAGGTGAGAAGCATAGGCGTGAAAGCTGACGTGGTTTGCTTGCCTCTTTTCTCAGGGCCGGGGTAGCATCCGGGTCCTCACTCATGCTAGGCAACTGCTCTACCATTAAGCTATACCCCCATCCCCAAAAGCTGATTGTTAAGGATAGCGAGGCAGAGAGACAGAAAGAGGCTGGGATATTAGATGCCATTGAACCAAGACCTGAATCATCCTTCTTCTAGATTTTTTTGTTAAGTGGGAATAAATTCCCACTTGCTCACAGCATTGTTTCCTGTTACTTCAGACAAATATTTTTACAGATTTACAGATAGAACAGAGCTTCTCCCCAGACGGCCAGGGCTGATGCTCTGCATTGCGTGGGCTGTCGATGAAGGAGCCAGGACAGGATTGCAGGAGGGGACAAGATGAGACAGATGGCCCTGATTCTTTAGAAAAATGGGAAATTTGGAGTCTGAGCTGAGGATGTGCCAGGAGCTTGTCCTGAAGGAAAATGAAGCCGGCGACCCATGGGGAAGACAGACACAGAGAGGAGGTCAGTTGGCGACACCCCGCTCCGCCTGCACTGTGTCCCCGAGAGCAGCTCTGTGCGCTGACCCTCTGATCCCCAGACCCTGGAACGTGACCTTATTTGGGGAAAGGGTCTTCAGAGATGTACCCGGGTGAGACAAGGGCATTGGCGTGGGCCTTCTCCCAGGACGGGAGGAGTCCTTACTGAAGGAGAGTTGGGGGCAGGGGTCCAACACTTGCCCAGCATTCACGAAGCCCTGGGTGCCATCTCCAGTGCTCCCCAGAGATCTGGGGGTGCATTGGGCTGCAGGGACAGACACACTCGGAGCAGGCAGTGTGGAGACCCAGGGGAGAGGAGCAACAGGCCACGGACTGCCGGGGGGAGGCAGGAGAGATTCCCCGCAGTGCGGCTCTGCGGGTGCCCGGACTTCACTCTCCAGAGCGTGGGTGACTCGTTTCTGTCACCTTAGGCCCCTCGGGGAACTTTGTTATGGCAGCCCCAGCAGATGCATACAGCTCGGGAACGGGGCTCTCCTCACAGCTGGTCCCTAAAGGAGGTCATCGTGAGTTTGGTGACACTGGCCTTCTCCAGTCACCGTCAAGGACTTTGAGCCTGAAGGAGCAGCTGGGAAGCTTCAAGGCCCTGAGGGCCCCTTTGGGAGATAGTGTCCGCTCCAGGGTCGTCTCCAAGGACAGCAGGATGGCCGCGGGCCCTTGTGAAAATCCTTCTCTTGCTCCTTTGTGGTTCTCCCCAACTCAGCGTTGAAGCGTCTCCCTAGGGCAGTGGGCGGTACTCTGCCCTACGGCCTGTCTGTTCCTTGAGTCAAAGGTGCTCTGCCACTGAGCCACGTCCCCAGCCCTTCTTATTTTTTATTTTGAGATAGAGTCTCACTAAGTTGCCCAGGCTCGCCCTGAACGCGTGATCCTCCTGCCCCAGCCTCCTGAGTCCGTGGGATAACAGGTGTGCGCAACTAAATGCTGGGAGCTGGGTGTGGTGGCACGCTCCTGTAATCCTAGCAACTGGGGAGGCTGAGGCAGGAGGATCAAAAGTTTGAGGCCAGTCTCAGAAATTTACTGAGGCTCTTAGCAACTTAGCAAGACCCTGTTTTTGGAATAAAAAGTGAAGAGGGCTGGAATGTGGCTCAGTGGTTAAGTGCTGCTAGGTTTAATCCCTAAATCCCTAGTACAAAAAAAAAAAAAACAAAATAAAAAAGAGCAAGTCGTCACCGAGGCTGCAAAAAAAGCAAGCCACCATGTCCCCTCTTGCTGCAGGTTGTGTTAGCTCTGCTGCACGAATTGGGAAGAAAGCTTTGCTGTCACCGTCGGATGAATATTTGAGTTTTTAAATCAACATGTTTTTAGTGAAGAGTTTTTACCTTCAAAGGTCAATTTTTGAAATTCCAGCCTGGGCAAAACTTGAAAAGCAAGGGGACCTACGAATCCGGTCATGCCCAGGCAGAACAGAGCCGCGGGGCTCCAGCTCTGGGGGAACATTCTGGAACACTGGCAAAGGTGCAGCCAACGTCAAGGGTCATGGACCATTTTCAGGCTGGAGTAGAGCTCGCGGCCTCTCTCCCCTGACCTTTGCTCTTTAATCAGAAGAATGTTCCAGAATAAAAGTCTGAAGCAAATATTTCCTAAAACCACTTTTCTTTTTTTTTTTTTAAAGAGAGAGGGACAGTGAGAGAGAGAGAGAGGATCAATTTTATTTAGTTTTTCATGTGGCTTTCGTTGCTGTGACACTTGTGTGTGGCGCTGGGGTTCACCCGTGTCCTCGCGCATGCCAGGCAAGCACTCAACCGCTGAGCCAGCGCTCCAGCGCAAGCTATTTCTTTAAAATTTTTATTATTATTTTATTTTTGGTGCCAGGGATTGGGCCTGTACACACCTGTAATGCCAGCAATTTGGGAGGTTGATGCAGGAGGATCACGAGTTCGAGGCCAGCCTCAGCAGCTCAGCAAGGCTCTAAGCAACTGAGTCTCAAAATAAACAAGGAAAAGAGGGAGAGGTGTTGCCCAGTGGTTAAGCACCCTGGGTCTAATCTCCACCATGGCAAGAAAAAGAAAAAGGAGCAAGTCCTGCAGAAAGGGGCCAGTGGACATGGGTAGGAAGTTCCCAAGAAGCAGACATGAGCAGTCAATGAACGCATAAAAGGATGCTTGGCCTCACTTAAATAAATGCGTGATAAAACAATCAGGAGATGAGGACGAACCTGCGGATGGGTGCAGTGGAGCTGAGTCTGAACAGGCGTGGCGCTGGCCCCCGGGTATCTGCATGCAACCTGCTCTCGCGCACGGCTGCAGCTGTGAACCAGTCCCAGCGCAATCTGGGGATGGCTGTCACGCTTTAGAAATGGCTCTTGTTTTCTACCCCAGGCCACCTGCAGCTTTTTAAATAAGATGCTCTATGCCACCACACATTGGAGAAATATAAAGGTGAATGTGAGAGAGAATATGGAATTGATCGGACGGGCGCGGTGGTGCGCGCCTGCAATCCCAGCGACCAGGAGGCTGAGGCAGGAGGATCACAAATTCGAGGTCAGCTTCAGAAATTTATTGAGGTCCTAAGCAACTTAGCAAGGCCCTGTCTCAAGAAATGTAAAAGGCTGGGGATGCAGGTCAGTGGTCAAGCACTCCTGAGTTCAATCCCCAGGACCAAGAAAAAGAAAGGAAGAGAAATTGGTTAAACAAACTGTGGAACCACTGCACGAGGGTGGAATTCTCTAGAGACGCTTCCCAAAGGGGGCAGGCATCTGTCACTGGTAGACAATGATTTCCAAGATATTTCACTAGGTGGAAAACACCAAGGCACGTGAGGGCACATGCAGTGTCGTACAAATGAGAGACGTGGCATAGTCACACATGGTGACAGTGAGCTATCCTTTTCTGGAAGAAAACACAACAAAATAAAAACCGGTTGCCTCTGGGCTGGGGTAGGGAGTGCATGGGAGGCAGGAAGTCTCGGATGCCGATGTGGACAGACAGCAGGACCCTCGTCTTCTCTGTACCTCTTTACATTAAAACAAGGCCACCACTGTGCTGAAGAAAAAATCACATTACCTCAAACCACATTCGCCAGGGTTGCTAGGTTCACCAGAGTTTCTGCACTTCTTGGAAACATTTTCTGCCGCTTCTGGACAAATATTTGCCCTTCTTATAAAGCATCTTTGTCTGGAAGCTGTGTCCCTGCCTGTGCTGGTTCGTTTCAGGGTTTTTTTGGCGTGGGTATTTTTGTAAAGCACATGCCTGGTCACGCTCCGTTCCAGGGACAGTAAGCCGCAGGCGTGGCTGCCAGGGACAGGCTCCGGTCCCTGGTCACAGAGCTATAAAGACGAGTGAATGTGTAACGAATAAGGCCACGGTCACGCGCTGAGGGCAGTGCCCGCGGCTGCCACTCACCCTGTGACTTCAACATCCAGCTAAGCCCTGTGAACAGCTGCTGGGAGCCTGGGCTGTTTAACTACAGAGCAAAATCCCCCGCCTGGAAGCTATGGTAGGAGGCCGATCCGTGGGAAAACTGCACGGATGCCCGGTGGGCGCGGATGGGCCGCGTCGGATAGGAAAGTGCTTCGTTGGTGTGGAACATTTCCAACTGTTTGCGGTCCCCAAATGTGAGATTTTAATTTTTTGCGGGTGGGGATGAAACCTAAGGCTTTCACACAAGCAGAGCGCAGGCTCCACTGAGCTCAACCCCAGCCTGGGATTTTTGGTTTTGATGAAGGCAGGGTCGCCAACACACTGGCAAGGAAAGGATCAAGCTATCACACACTTCTCTAGAGGGGGAAGAGCTGGATCCCTGTGCCCCTTTCACCAAAATAAACTTCGGATGGATCAAAGATGGAAATGTAAACCCGAAGCCAGCAAGGGCCAAAACACACACGCACGCATACACACACACACGTGCGCGCACGCACACACACGCACACACACATACACACAGGCACACACATACACACATACACACATGCACACACACCCGCATGCACACACACATACACACATACACACGCACACACACATACACACAGGCACACACATACACACATACACACATGCACACACACCCGCATGCACACACACATATACACATACACAGGCACACACATACACATACACACATGCACACACGCACGTGCACACACATGCACACACACTATACGCACACACACGCGCACACATACACATGCACATGCACACACACAGCACACACATGCACACACACATACACACATGTGCGCACATGCATATACACACAAATGCACACACATACACACATACACGCACGCACACACATGAACACACATACACACGCGTGCATGAGTGCACATACACATATACACACAAGTGCGTGCGTGCACGTATATACACTCTTGGGGAGGGGGCGTGGACATCTTCCTAGGCAGAGAAACAAAACTCGGAAAGTATGAGCTCCATCATTTGAATTTTCAAACTTGCATGTGACCAAAAAATTACGATAAAGAAAAAAGTCAAACTGTAAATGCACATACTTAAAATCAACCCACTGATGAGTTCCTTTTTTCTCTATTTTCCCAAAACATTTAGTTGTGCTCCTGGGAGGCTGGCGTGGGAGGATCACTAGAACCGAGGAGTTTGAGGGGAACCTGGGCATCCTAGGGAGACCCCAGTTTGAAAAATCAAAACACAGTCAATGAACTGTTGTTTCCCTCCTACGTGAGAAGTAACGGTCATGAAATGAGTCGTTTTCTTTACACTAACATCACAGCTGTGGTGACCCCAGGGCAGTGTTTAGACAGCTGCCTGCTCTCATCCCAACTGCCCCAAGCGGTGGCGCACCCTGTAATCCCAGCAGCTCTGGAGGCTGAGGCAGGAGGATCGAAAGTTCAAGGCCAGCCTCAGCAACTTAGCAAGATCCCATCTCAAGATGAAAAAAAAAGAAAGGGCTGGGGATGTGGCTTTAGGGTTAAGTGCCCCTGGGTGCAATCCCCAGTGATAAAAATACAACCCCCCCCAAAAAAAAACTCTGCATAAATCCTGCTGAACAGGATTCAGAGTGGTGTGCTGGGAACTTTTAAACATGTTTTGGGGGGACTGGAGCGGTGGCTTAGTGTTTGGAGTCCTTGCCTGGTCTGCACAAAAACCAGGGTTCAACCCTAGCACCACATGCCGGGTAAGTGTCAGAGAAACAAAGGCCAGATGGAAAAATAATAAATAAAACCGATTCCCTCCTTTTCTCTCTCTCAATCTCTCCCTCTCTTTAAAAAACAAAACCAAAAACCTAGTACATGCACACATGTACATTGCTGAGCAGAACGACAAACTCGTCATTGCACCAGGGAACCCCCGCCCCACGTGAGGGTCTAAACAGCAAGCCCGCGTCCCCCTCCCCGCACAGTCGCTTGCTGTTTTAAAGCTTGCTCGTCGCGGAGGCGGCTGAGGCCACCCTTGGCAGGTGGCCCTGTCACTTGAAGCCCAGGGAATGTGAACCGCGGCAGCTGCCGGCTTGGACGTCTTACGCGCAAGCACGAGCCCAGGCCAGCGTGTTCACGTGGGGCTCTCTGGGTCTCATTTGGCAACAGAGTTACAAGACTCGGTCAGATTACAGGAACGCTTTTCTCCAGTCCCGGAAAAGGAAAAAAGGAAAAGAACGACCGCGGCGGCTGCTGCCTGCGCTGTGGTCTTGGCTTCTGGCGCATTTTTGGTTCTGGGGCACAGTGGCTTTATTTGAAAGGAGCCATGTGAAGCCGCAAGCCAGAACCGGCCCCCAGCGCGCTGCGGAACAGCCCTGGCAGCCGCTGGCAAACCCGACGCGGGGCTGGGCTGAAAGCAGAAGGCGCCACCGCCCTGCACGTCCCCACCTCCCACAGCCGGAGCCGCGGCAGCCGCTCTTCTTGCACGGATGCACCAGCACACGCCCTGCGTGTGCAACGTGCACGCGCTTATGCTGATGTGTCGGTCCGTCTGTCCGCAGGTGGCCGGCTCCTTTCCTCGGGGCTCGAGGTGAGGCTGAGCCTCGTGGTGGAAGAGAGTGGCAGAGCGAGAGACTCCACTCGGGGTACAAAATACACCCCAAAGGCACCCCCCAAGATCCCCCTTCTCCAGCCACGCGGCAGACTACAGTTCCCACCCACTTAATCCCCGCTCAGGAGATTTTTTTTAAAAGAGAGAGAGAGAGAGAGAGAATCAATTTTATCTAGCTTATCACGTGGCTTCGCTGTTCTGACACCTAGTTGTACATGTGGTGCTGGGGTTTGAACCCACGTCCTCGCACCTGCCAGGCAAGAGTAACTGCTGAGCCACTGACCAGCCCCTCCATCAGGGATTATAATTCACAGATTGGGTGAAGGCTCGTAATCCAATCATTTCACCTCTGAGCCTCTGTATTGGCTCTCACGTATTGCACTTTTGGTGGACACCTTTCATCCAAAACATAACATATGTTATTGCTGGGCACAGTGGCACATGGCTGTAATCCCAGTGACTCAGGAGGCTGAGGCAGGAGGATCATAAACTCAACGCCAGCCTCAGCAATTTAGTGAGGACCTGTCTAAAAAACAAAACAAAAAAAAGCGGGGGAAGAATGGGAATGTGGCTCAGTGGTTAATTCCCCCTCAGTTAAATCCCTGGTGCCAAAACAAAAACTTTATACATTATTATATTAATGACATTATTAACTATTAATCACATAATTATTATAATAAAATAATTCTCAAAGATGAGAATCATAGTAAATCACAATAGTCTGATTTCTAGTCATTGTTCTTATTTAACTACTTTAAATATTAATTTCAGCTTTGTCCAGCTCAAAGAAGATATAATTATTTTCTGATGTGAGTGGGCACCCCACTTTCCAATATGCTTATCTGTTTCTCTAACTATTTGTAAGTCTTTCTTTTTTTTAAGAGAGAGGGAGTGAGTGAGAGTATTCATTTTATTTATTTTTCCATCTGGCCTTTGTTTTCTGGACACTTAGTTGTGTATGTGGTGCTTGGGTTTGAACCTGGGTCCTCATGCATGCCAGGCAAGCGCTCTACTCCTGAGCCACTGCTCCAGCCCTTTGTAAGTCTTTAACAGTTGTTTTAGTCTCAAAATCAGCATATGTCACAACAATCTTTTATAATTGCAGCATTCCACTCTTGAAGCATAAATTAGTATTTCATAATTCAACTGAAAAAGTTAACATAAAGAACACAGGAAGTTTCACTCCTAGTTTCTTGGAGAATTAGGCTCTAAGCCAGGCTCGGTGTGTTCAGATCAAGATGGAGACATGAGCTGGGTGGTCACCGGGGCAACCCCCAGCATCTCTGGGCCTGCTCGGGTGGGGGGACAAAGGCAGTACACTGGGTTTGTGGCCACCTGGCTCTCCAAACGCTGAACCCAAGGCAGAAGTCCAGCTTGTGCACCTTCCTGAAATAGCACTGGTCGCGCTGTGGATTTCAGTGTTTCCTGCCCCTTTCCTTCGTGTTTAGTCTCTGAACTCTGTTTTTGTTTGGATGTGGAAATTTCATTAATGTCCAAATTCTAGAAAGTATTATAAAAAGGAAGGAAATGACTTTCTTTGTTTCTTCTTTTTCTCTGGCTCGCTGGAGTTCAGATTGGATGACCGGAGCTCACGCAGTCATATGAGACTGTGAGGTAGAAGCGCCCAAGGGAGAAGAGCAGCGGGCCAAGCTAGAAGGAGCTGAGCTCCTCACGACTGGAGCCACGCAGCACCCCGGAGATCTCGGCCTCTGTCTCTTTCTATACGTTAAATATCGATGTTTTTCATTTCTGCAGTGTATTAAACGCATTTTAAACTGTAATTTCCAAAAGAAAGATCAAAAGGAATTATTCGAGCTCTAGTAGAATTGGTCAATTTCTTTTCCAGCTTTATACGTTCAAATAAAATCAGTATTTTTAAACCTTTTGATTATTTATCTTGAGAGTCAATTTTCTTGCATATGGAACAAATGACTCAAGACACCAAGATTAACTGAATCCTAAGGTTCACATGGGATCAGCAACCGCCATTCGCACCCCGGCCTCTGAGCTGTGCTCCTTCGGCATCATTGTGCTCATTGACTGTTGGGACCAAGAGTCCCACAAATTCACCACACTAACATTTTCAGCTCTTTGGAAAACTGAACGCTGGAAATTCGCCTTTATTTTATTCCATTTTACTGGTACTGGGGATTGAAGCAAGAAAGCAAGAGCGGGGCGTCTTCCACTGAGCTACATTCCCAGTCCTTTTTTTTTTTTTTTTTTGAGATAGCATCTCTCTAAATTGCTGAGGCTGTCCTTCAACTCCAATACTCCTTCCTTAGCCTCCCAAGCTGCTGGGATTACAGGCATGAGTCACAGTGCCTGCCTTAGAGTCTATTATTTTAAAAACAATTTGAAGTTGTCTCAAAATAAAAAAAACAATCAGTTGGGGATGTAGCTCGGTAGTAGAGCACCCCAAGGGTTCAATCCCCAATACCAAAAACAAACAAGCAAACAAACAAAATGTTCATGCATGTTCAGGAACTGACAAAGTAAAAAGACATCAAAATCAACCTCTGGGGGCTCCCTTTGCTCCTCCGGCCTCTCTCTCTTCCCTCATTCCAAGCACAATCATTGTCTTTTAAAAAAAATTCTCTGTATCTTCCTGAAACAAAGGTTTCTCTCTGTATTAATAACATACAGAGAGGCATTATTATCCTTTTTATTTTATTTATTTATTATTTTTTTTCAGGGCTGAGGACCAAACTTGGGGCCTTGCGCGTGCTAGGCAAGCGCTCTGCCACTGAGCTAAATCCCCAACCCCAATCCTTTTTATTTTAATGAGATAGAGAGAGGGAGAGGGAGAGAGAGAGAGAGAAAGGATCAATTTAGTTTTTCATATGGCTTTCCTTGCTCCTCCTGTGCTCTGACACTTTGTTGTGTACGTGGTGCTGGGGTTCGAACATCCCTCCTTGCGCACGCCAGGCAAGCGCCATAACCGCTGAGCTACCGCTCTAGTCCCCCAGTAACCGCTTTTTAAAAAGCTTCAAGAGTTGGGGGTATGGCTCAGCAGCAGAACCTTGGCTAGTGTGGGAGGTCCTGGGTTCATCTTCTGCTCCAAAAAAATAAGCAATTTTTGGGAGGTGGGGAATGGAACCCAAGGGCGCTTTACTACTGAGTTGTATCTCCAGTCCTCCACCCCATTTTTTGAGTCAGGGTCTCACTAAATTACTGAGACTGGCTTTGAACTTGGGATCCTCCTGCCTCAGCCTCCCAGGTCTCTGTGGGATTACTGGCGTGCATACCGCTCAGGGCTGGAGTATATATATGTGTATATATATATATATATATATATATATTTTTTTTTTTGTAGTGTGCCACAGATGTCTCCATGGCACAGGGCCAGTAGGGAAGGGGAGGAGGCAGAGGGCCAGGATGGGGGAAGAGGGGGCAGGCAGGCTCCACCCTCACCTGGCACCAGTTATACCAGTGTGCTGTGCAGCGTTGGTGGAAATGCGTTCAGAAGGACACTTGGGACACACTTAGGTTCTAGGCAGCTTTCTGTCCCTGCGACCTGACAACAGTAGAGGAGAAAAGTGGACCTTGGCTCGTGGTTTTAGGATCTCAGCTCAGAAGCCGCAACTCTGGGCCCAGGGAGAGGCAGAACATCAGGGCTGAAGGGCCTGGAGGAGGAGAGCAGCTAGGGACGCGGATCAGGGAGCAGACAGCTCTGCTCACCAGGAACAAAAAAATAAACCCCAAAGTCACTTTCCCCACCCATGACTTACCTCCTCGGTCACCCCCCACCTGCCTACTGTCACCACCCAGTCAACCCACATGGGTGGCTTAATCCACTGACTAGGTAACAACTCTCAATCCAATCACTTCACCTCCGGATGCTCCTGTGTTGCCTCGCAATGAGGTTTTGGGGGACACCTCACATCTCAGCCCCAATCGCTCACTTTTCAACATAAAGGGTGGTTTTTTTTGGGGGGGGTCGGTCTCAAAAGCTAAGGGCTGGCTTTGAACTTGTTGCTGGGATTACAGGCGTTCACCACCGTGACTGGCTCAATAAAATGGTTTTAAAGCAGGTGGCGAGGTGGCGCATGCCTGTGATCCCAACAGCTTGGGAGGCTGAGGCAGTAGCATGCTTGGCTAGCGCGGAGGAGGCAATGGGGTTCATCCCCAGCACTGCAAAAAATAAAATTAAAAAGTGGGGCGCTGTTTGCCAGTGGAGGAGACGCACAGGTTAACCCCTGAGGGCAGCGCCTCCCTCCCTTTATCTAAGGCTTGGATTGGTGGGCGGAGGAGCGGTTACAAGATCAGGGCTTTGAGCTGCAGGAACCTTTGCGACATTCACATTCGGGAAGCCCGCCCTCTGCAGCTTCATGTTTTCTCTGTGATTTCCCCATTGAGATCCTCTGCCAGATTATTCTGTTCACCATGTCTTTGAAACATGCAAGATCTTCGTAAACCCGGGAAATTAATCTCGAGTCCATCAGCCTTGAGGTAAATGCGCTCCCTAATTTGTGGGCTGTCTTTTGACTTCGTGGGTTTTTTCTTCTTTTTTATCCTTCATAGGGATTTACATGTTTATACAGTCAGGGTGATCAATCTTTTCCTTTCTGACTTCTGGGCTTT
>PVKS010036639.1:0-19124 GCA_004027875.1 Aplodontia rufa
GGGGACAGAGCCAAATAGGCAGCTAGGTTTGCCCTTTTAATAGGAAGCTCACACTTCAATTTGTCATCCTCTCCCTTCCCCCAAACCTAGGGGGTGAGAAATTCTGGTTGGGTCAAGCCCGAGTTTGCACCTCAGGCATCAATAGGAAGAATAGACAGTGCTTAGCAGAATGGAGTGTTTGCATTTGAAACCACCTTGTCAGACCCTTCTCATTAGCATTGGGGGATGTTAAATTGATCTTAAAAAAAACCCAATTTTTCCTTGATTGGCTCCAGCATTCTAGTTACTCTGACTGCCTAACTTTTTCTCCCTGTCTCACCCCCCTCTAATTAAGGAAGCTTTTACTGCTATAAATGTTTGGAAATTAGGCAATGATCATTTTTGGCTACTTCCGGCAGAGAAGGAGCACAGAGGGAGAAGCAGTTTGGGTTTCCTTCTAAGAATGTTAGGGTCAATCAAGGGGTCCATGATAAAAGTCATCTGGGGTGCTGTTGGGTGTCTCCATCTTCATCACAATTAGGACTTCAACAGATTTTAAATTGGAGTGGATCTACTGAACTAACATATCAAAAAATTTTTAAAGGGAGAGGGACAGTGAGAGAGACAGAGAAAAAGAGAAACAACTTTATTTAGTTTTCCATATGGCCTTAGTTGCTCCAACACTCAGTTATATACGTGGTGCTGGGGTTTGAACCCAGGTCCTCGTGCTTGTCAGGAAAGCACTGAAACCACTGAGCCAATGCTCCAGCCCCACATACCAGAAATTTAATGTCAGAATGAAAATTAAATTTGAGTTTAAGAGAGGGAAAAACAAGTCTGTTATTTGTCACCTCGAAGACAACCATGTATTGTAATTGAAATTCAAGAGATGTACGGAAAAATATATCTGATACAGTAAACTAAACAGGACTACCTAGGACCTGAAATGACAGAATATGAGGATTAGGCATTATAGAGTGGAGGGGAATGTCTGTTTCATTAATTATCTTAAGCCCATTCCACATTTGGTTTCTGGACTTCTATAAAAGGTATGTTATTTCTTCTGGCATGGAAAGTCAGAGGCTATTTTAACTGAACTGCAGTTTTTGCTTGCCCAATTCTGCCTTTAGTGTCCCATACTTCAGGGTTTACATTACATTTTAAAAGATGCAAGCATAGTGGTCCCTGAGGTCCTAGATTTATGATGGAATCTTTATGTTTGAAAGTAAATCTCTCTCTTAAGAGGTAAGACACTCTTTGGACTCTCAGGAACGCATGAGAGAAACATCACTCTGTCCCATTTACAACTTAAGGAGATAGTCAAGTTTTTAATTATAGGGTCTCCAGACACTCTTTGCACCATCATAGTATTAGGAAGGGGATCCAGTCCAAGAGACAAGTAAGTACAAAGTCTAGTGCTAGTTCCAAAGAGTAAACTGACCATTTGACTCCCTCTGGAGAAGTATATCTGAGGCTCATGCATGGTGATAGCAGTTGCAGGAGCCATTAAAGACAGTGTAAGGCCTGTGTCGGGAACTCTGGACCCAAAGGCTTATATCCCTGGTGATATTTATTACTCCAGTGATTGTCTCAACAGATAGGATAGGGTCTTGGTTGTGGTCACTTGGCCTGTAAGCATACCTGCAGGCCATGACACCTTTTTTCACAATGGACATAAGTCCTTTCTCTGTCTTGTGGTCCATTCCTTTTCTCTCTCTATTATCCCAGAAGCTTACTTTAGAGCCATGGCCAGTACCTCAGCTTTTTCCCGTCTCTCTGTTCTTTTTCCTTCCTTCCTCTTGATCATTATTATATAAAACAGAGGTTGCAAGCTGAGAGATGTTATCTAAAGATTGATCAAGGCCATATGCCAATTATTGTAACTTCCTCCAAATGCCTGGGGCCATCTGAGTGATAAATCTGTCCTTTGAAATTATGTGGCCATCTATGGACTCGGGGTCCATGATGATGTGTTTTTTCAATGCCCCCTGAGTTTTCCAGAAAGATGATAGGATTTTTCTGAGTTTATATAAGTATTGGTTAATACACAACCTTATATCATAAGCCAAACAAAAGCTAAGAGGGCTCCTTTTTGTGGAAAGTGTAGCAAAATTGTTTTATGTTCCACATTGCTAATTTTTAAATAAATTAGGCTCTCCTTATTACTTTATAAATATACAATGAAATTTTTATCCAAGTGTAAACAGTCAGGTTATTCTAATCCAATTACACAATATTAAATGACATAAATAAATATATACATATGTATTTTCATATAAAACTGAAGGAGATCATTGTTACAATACCACCTTGGTAAAATGCTATCCTAAGTTTTACACCTTAAAAGATTTTTATACTTGGGAGACATGAATAAATGTAATACACTACAAAGTCAGCTTTAATTAAACTGTTGTTCTGATATTAACTAAGATTAATCTTTAAAAAATTAAGATCCATTGTGTATTATAACAATGATCACAAGTCTGCACAAAGTTTTGCAAGAAGCTTTAAAATTTCTAAATTTAGGAAAGTTTTGCCAATCAGAAATAAATTTATAATCAGGTGTGTAATAATGAAGCTACATAAATAAATTTAACAGCATAAATAATGTAGTTAAAGCAAACAGATATAACCCAGGTTTTGAAATATAATGTGTAAAAGAGAGCATGGTGGTTACCTCATCTGTAACCTTACATAATCCTTTTATAAGATTACATAACACTTAAACAAGGCCCAAACAAACATCAAGTTCATAAACATATTTCTATTTACATATATCAAGGTTTCAGCTATATTGTAATAATCTAAAAACAGTTGCACATTTAATGTCATGAAATAGTCATTTAAAAGATTTTAAAACAGGTACAAACTGTAATTCCTTTAAGATTTAGTTTTCCTGAGTAAATAAACAGCATCAGGGATTATTTTGATAAGAGCAGATCAATGTTTTAAGAAACCCTTGCTATTTCAACATATAGAATTAGATTCTGGTTCATAACAGTGAGAGTTTTGGGAGAGATAGGTATTCAGAACAAAGGGCCCCATCTAAGAGCTAGCTGATAGTGATTGACAGGGCATACTCAGGGTCTTCATATGCAAATGACCATGAGGCTCACTGGTGGGAGCAACTTTTTCTTTCCCTGAGGCAGGAAAACTAAGAAATGTGGGTGGGCACAGATGGGAACTTGGAAAGAATTGCAACCTGTTTTGCATAGATTTTAACCAATTACTTTGTTACTAAGTTTCCATGCCTGCTTTGCATAGGTTTCAACCAATGATGTAAATGCATTTCTCAATGCTTGTTTTGTATGAATGTTAATTATGTTCATACCCCAAATCAATATGACCTCTGGCCTAACCTCCATTAGATGGTGCCCTGCTTCCAGGTACCCCTCCACCTTGAGGAGTCTCTGCTCTTTTTCCTAAATAAATCCTACTCCTTTTACTCCTCCTTCTGTGGTTGTCCATGGATTTTATTCTTCAATTTCATGAGACAAGAACCCAGAAGATTGGTGCCAAAATCCTTGGATGAATTTCCACCACACCAAGAGCTGCAACACCCAGCTTTTAGCGGGAGAATTGCTAACACTTTCGTCTGCAAACACCTGCAGCCAGCCCAAATTCACAGTTTTAACTGGGAATAGGTGCAAACACTAGAAGTGGGCTATTTTGGCTGTTGGAATCTGTAGTTACCCCAGACTCCATTCGCCAGTGGGAGCAGAGAATCTGGCCTCATCTCAAAAATCCTGCATCAACAGTACATTAATATTTGAAATTAAATGAAACTTAAATAACTTTAAATTTTGCAAATTTAAAAATATTTGATTTAATCTCACACAAATTTTGGAGATTTACCCTCCATGAACCTGCAATTTACTTAGACACTCTGTATTTGTTCATCCAGAAATATTTCTTTCATCTTTCATTCTGATTTCCATATCAAAGAATATTCCTATACCCATAACTTTCTTACATCTCTTTCTTATTTGCTGACTCTTTCTTTTTTAAATTTTATTAACAGTGTATAGAGATACAAATGAGAGGGAAACATTATCAGACCATCAATAACCAAAGTATATATATATATTTATCCAGGAGTAATGCCCAAACATGGATGACCACCTTGCGTTTCACCAGTTGCAGATAACCCCAGAAGAACTCTTGCATAAAATAGGTATCTCGTGGAGGAATAACCTCTGCTTCTGAGAAGGTTCACCTATATTCCCACTCTCCAGTATCCTAGGAGATCTTCAAATACTCTCCTCCCACCCCTACCCGCTCCCTATGCCTCCCAGTATCCTAGGGTGCCATCCCCCTAATATACTGACACCATACAGTTTGAGGTTATCATTAGTTTAGCCATTTAACCTACTGCTTCCCCATGTATTCTAGCTTCCACATATAAGAGAAACCATTCAGCCCTTGAGTCTCTGAGATTGGGATACTTTGCTGACTCTTTCTTAAACTTGCATTTTGAAACAATCCTTATAAAAGTTCTAAATCTTTCTAATTACTCCTAAGAAGATCAAATATTTTATACTATTTATAGTACTGTGATTGATACACAGCTGAAGCCTTTTGTACTCTGTATATAAAATTACACCTGTTAGTATTTTAAATCTTAAGAAACTGCTTTTAGTGAAGACCTAGATTAAAGCAAACTCAAATTATATCTTTTTAGTTTCCAATCTAGAAAAGTACATTTAATAAACCCAAATGTATGTTACCTTCTAGAATTTACAAGAACACACTTAATAAATTCAAATATGTCACCTTATGGAAACTAAGGAGTAAAGATTAATGGAAATTACTTAGCAGTTAATGTTTTAACATTTTGACCTTGCAAATTCATCATAGGTATCCTTTAAAAAACACATTTATGGAGATTAACTCCATTTGTGCTAAACCTAATTTATTCATTTTAATTGTTGACTTTAGTTTACCCATGAAACCAGGAAATTAGACAAATATAAGCCATCTGAATAATTGACATTTTGATTAATGACAGCAGTAAAATAAACACAATGAAAAATTGTAGTTAAATAAAACAAGACTGACTGAAAAATATATTTAGATATACAAACTGATAGGTGAATTCACCAGGAAAATTGATCTCAAAAATCCAAAAAATGAAACAGCCATATTTATTCTATTAAAGGAGCATGTAAACATCTTTAGCAGACCAGAGTTAGAGTTAACCCAGGCATTGAAGGAATGAGAGCTGGTGAAATACTCAGGAAGTTGTGTTTTTTTAGTAATAAAAAAAATCCATATGAAATCTTTCATATTTCCTTTTTTGTGTGTGTGTCCAAATGAAGAGAAGAAAAAACTCCTCAGGAATTAGTGTTTCCTGATATTCTTGGGCCTATCAGCTTCCTAAAGCTGAGTCCCTGTTACATTATCTCTAAATGACAAGAACAAAGACCCCTTAAGCATCTCTAAAGGCTGGGAAGCTGCAGCAGTTGGCCTTTCCAGATTCTTTCTGTCTCTCCTGCTAGAATCTCAGCATGCAGGAAAAGAGTAGACATAATCCCTTAGGCCTCACAACATCTAAATTTAAAAGTCACACTTTAAGCCTTTTTTTCATCTCATCTCAAACTGGTTTAGGCACTAGCACATATAGTTGGCATTTTAAAATTGGCCAGCAAGCAGGTAACTAAAAGGCATTTACTTCCCTTTTGAAAAAGAACAAATCTACTAAAGTTTATATTTTAAAATGAGGTGTTTTTCTTGAGCACTTCTGGGTGATGCATGCTAGGGGTGAACCTGGCATAACTTGTGAGAATGAAGCTCCCATCCGAATTAAGTGTATATCCTTTTCCAGGGGGCTTTTAACTACTCACCAATCCTGCCTTACCTTTATGTTAACCCTGCTGGATTTATTGCTTCCTTACCAGTGAGGATGCAAAGGTCTTTGTTTGCCAGTTGCCAAAGACCTAAGGGAATCAAGATGGTGGCATTACTGCCATTCCCTTGGTCACTATAACATTTATTGGCCTATAGTAGAAAAGCAGCCCATAGTCTAAGGGAGGAACTTGCCAACTAGTTTTACTTTTAAAATTTGCCTTTCATGATTTTCTTTCCTTTAATTCTCATACTCAAAAGCCCATGATTTTATATTATGCTCCTCAATTCCAAGTGGCAAGACTGTTAGTGTTCTGTGTGAGATTCCCCACTAGAGAATATAAATGATTCAGCTTTCTGAACTAAGAGAGATGAGAACTGGTTTTCACTGAGACAAGAATTTTTAGTTTCTTCATGCCAGATGAGGAAATTATAGAAGAAAAGTCATTAAAGCTAAGGAGCTCTATCTTGTCAATCTTTTATATGGGGCCCATGTTTAAGAGGTGGATGTTGAGTACAGACAGAGCAGAAAAATTTCAGAAAAGAGAGAGACTGCATGTCTTATACTCTGTGGAATAATGGGTCACCTCTTTCCCAAGGATCATAGATCAGACCAAGACTTCTCAAGATCCAAGATTCTTTGAGTGAGGGTACCCTCCACCGTTGATCCAAGCCAGTCAGAAACAAAGAAACAGATAATGATTGATGCAGGTACCCCTGAGGGCTATTGGGGTCAGACTCTTAATAAGAGATCTTCATGCAGTACTCTTGAGAGTAGCTCCCTCTTCAGTTGTCTCAAGTCTTCCTCTGTTCCATGCACCAGCTTTCTCCCACATAAAGGAAACTGGAGCAAATCAGGACCAACATTCCCAGTGCCTAAGTGAAGGAGGATTAGTCCCACCTGTCCAGCAAGCCTGAGAACTGAGATTTAAGATCAGCAGTCATGATAACTGTCAGGTGCTTGGTGTTTAAAGGGAGTTTATTCATTAAAGAAAGGCAGAGTTATCTTCCTACACATTTGTAAAGTCCCTGTTTGTGAACAGAGGGGACTAAGGCCCTTTCTTTTGACCTATTCTATGTAAAATATACTTTTCTCAAAGGTCAGATTCTGATTAACAAGGAAAGGGGGTGCTCAGGAGGAATGAGCTTTGGGAAAAAAGTTTGCCTCATACAGAGGTGCATAGTTCTGGGGATTTCACTCAGCACCATCCAATTGACTAGTTACTTGTAGGATACCCCCAAGGGATGTAGGGAGAGGAGTTTGGGAGAAGCCTTTGTGTTCCATCAGGAAGTGTCCCTGGCCAGAATCCCTCAGTTACTTCACTCCTTCACTCAACTACTGGTATCCAAAGTTAGCCAGGATCAGGGAGCAACTGTCTACTAATACCAGACATGCTCTAAGCCAGGATAGAGATGTTGGAAACCACCCTTACAGAGCCTAATATGCCTGACCTGAAGGCAGGAAATTAGCTACTGTGAAAGAACATGAAATTTGTCATCCAAGACTGAAGACTAGTGGTCTAAACTAATCGAGTTTAAGTGACCAATGAATACCCAGATTATAGTCCTCCAGAAAGAGAGAGAATGATACAAGCTGATCTGTACTTGCAGAGAGCTTACCTGGGTGGGGACTTTATCCATATCCTATGTATCCAAGATGTGCCCCCATTTGATGCTGGTTTTGTGGATGTCATGTTTATTTCCTCTCAGAGTCAAAGAATGAAACTGAAGGATACCAAAGCAAGTGTAGTAGACAGACTTTATTTTATAGAAAGTAAAGCATAGGAAAAAAAGCAGACTTCCCCTAGAGTGGGAGAAGGGGAGAGAGCCAAATAGGCAGTTAGGTTTGCCTTTTTAATAAGAAGCTCACACTTTAATTTGTCATCCTCTCCCTTCCCCCAAACTTGGGGAGTGAGAAATTCTGGTTGGGTCCATCCTTGAGTTTGCACCTCAGGCAACAATAGGAAGAATGTGACAATGCTTAGAAGAAGCCAGTGTTTGCATTTAAAACCACCTTGCCAGACTGTTCTCATTAACATCAGGGGATGTCAAATTGATTTTGAAAGGAATAAAGTTTTCTCTTGATTAACTCCAGCTTTCTATTTCCTCTGCCTGCCTAACTCCCCCCCAACCCCCACCCCCATCTAACAGCCATGAATCTATGAGCAGGGAAAAGCCAATGAAGGGTGTTTGGATGACACAGGTTGCTTATTCTGAAAGATAAACTCCCCAGCTCCATTAAAATAAAAACTACCATTTTCCAAGTCATCTCTACATTATCTTTTATTCAATTCTCTAGAGCACTCCCTCATCATCAAGAGTACATGTCCAATCACCTCGATTGCCAAAATATCCAAACCCTCACAAAACTTGCTGGAGGCAATTTAAAGGATAATGAACTATTTAAAGAGGCAGGAAATAAAAAACAGGGCAATTCAATAACAAACTCATTAAGAGGACAGGAAATTGGGATGAAAAGGAGGAAATGAATTTCCACAGAAACTACAACTCTGAGCCCCATACCATCCTTTCTTGAAGGAAGCCCATGGAGTTCCTATGATTACCAGTCAAAAATCAATGAAATGGACTTGGGAAGAACTATGGAAATTTCCTGGGATTCCCAATAAATGTAGAGGTCAGCACAATACAGTGAATTGTGGTCTGAAGCAGAAGTATCACAATTTCAAACTTGGCCTCAGCAACTTAGGAAAGTCCTAAGCAACTTATCCAGACCGAGTCTATGAAGATAAAGCAAAACAGCCACCAGCTATTGTGGTGTATGTCTGTAATTTCAGCAGCTCTGGAGGTTGAGGCAGGGAGCATTGCAAGTTCAAAGCCAACATCCCCAATTTAGTGAGGCCCTGAGCAACTTACAAAGAACCAATCACAAAAAAATAAAAAGAATTAGGGGGTGGTTTGGTGGATAACCACTCCTGGGTTCATTCCCTGTTACTTAAAACCTAAACAAAACAAAAACAGAAGGTCGGGGAAGCATGTCATACCTCTCCTTTCTGAGACGATACACTCTGATAGATATGGGAAATTACCAGAAATCACTCAAGTGAGTCAGAAAATGAACCCCCTACTCACTGTTTTGAAATCTACTGACTCAGGCCCTTATTAGAATGTGTTGTTGTGGACCCGCCCTATGAGAAAAAAAATCACATTCTACAAAAACTCCCATTTTAACCAGAAAACTTAACATTGGCCCCCTCCCTCCTCATTCCTTGTATATTACCCCAGGCTGTAAGAGCAGGTGGATCCCCTGCTCAACTCAGCCCCCCTCCCCAGGTTTCTCTCTAATAAACTGTGTAACTGTTGACCCACCACTCTCCTCTCCCTTTCTTTACTTTATTTCATCTCTTTTCTTACTCAATCTCCATCTTGAGAATGTCCCTTTCCTATGCCTCCGAATAAACTCATGCCTGTAACATTCAGTATCATATCTGAAATCTTTCTCATAATGCATAAAACAGTTGAGGGGGGTCTTTGCCACTGGCTCAGTTTCCTAGGAGGTTCTGTCCTTGAACCTGCATGAGGGAACTGCCCCAGAAGAGGACTCAAGTCTGCTGACTCTAGAGTGCCATTCACCATTTGTAATCACCATCATACCTAGTCCCACCCACAACTCAAGATGCCACTGCCACTCACCATTTTCTGGTTTTCAAGGTGTCTTGTGTTCTCCTTTAGGATTTTCCAGCACTTGAATGGCAGAGCCTTGTGGGGCTCCTGAAGAAAAGAGTAAAAACTAGAGATCAATGCCATGAATGACAGATTGGAAAAAAAAAGATTCCAGAGAATCAAGGAAACCTACCCCCTTCTCCCTGGTTGTGTCCCTAATTAGACAGTTCTCACACAAGTGCCTGTGATTTGGATGTCCTTCAGACTCTGCCTCATGAGTCTGGGCCTACTATGTGATTGACACTAAATGTAATCCAAGCCAGAAATGAATGAGGTCTGAATGACAGGTTGATGACTGAGTATTTATTTATTTATTTATCTATCTATTATGTATATATATCCTGGAAACCAAACCAAACACCTCAGGATGAAGCTATTTTAAGGTATTGTTGCCTTGCAGTACTGATCTCTAGCCCAGGAGGACATTTGTATTTGAGCAAGTATATGTAGTCACATCAACTTATAAATTCTTATAAATTCTAGATGTGTACATAATATTCAAGGCAGATTTAATGACAGTTAACTTAAAATTCCATTCAAATTTTCTGCTTTTAGATTTTTTTTTTTAAAAAGAGAGAGGGACAGGGAGAGAGACAGAGAAAGAGAGAAACAACTTTATTTAGTTTTTCACATGGCCTTAGTTGCTCCAACACTTAGTTGTGTACGTGGTGCTGGGGTTTGAACCCGGGTCCTAGTGCTTGCCAATCAAGCACTGAAACCACTGAGCCACCGCTCCAGCCCCATGCTTTTAGATCTTGAAACAATGCATCTTAAGTTTTGAACAGGGAAAGAATATTTTAAGATAGCAAAAGTCCAATGTGAAAAAAATATGAGACACATGTACAGTTTAAGTTTTCTAAAATTCAGAATAAAAATTGAACTAAAATGGTAAACTTTATTTAATAGGCCAATGTATCCAGATTAGTATCATCATTATGTGACAAAAATAAATTCATACACACACACACATATATAATTACAAATACATGTATATATGTATATAATTATATGAATATATTTATATATATAATTTTTTGAAACTACATTTTCAAAACTCACTACTACAAGTCTCCAGCATACTTCTGTTCATAGCAATTGAATGGAAAGAAGCCAAGTAAAGGAAACAGAGAGGAGAGCAGTGGCTCAACAGTAACACAGATTTATTAGGGAGAAGCCTGCAGAGGGGAAGTGGAGTCTGGGATCCACCTGCCCCTTACAGACTGGGATAAATATAGAGGGAATGAGGGGGGAGGGAATCACAGCAGGAATTTTCCTGGATAAACTGAGTTTTTTCCAGGGATGGGAATTAAACTGAGTTTTTCAGCCGCATGGGGATTAAACCAAGTTTTTTAGTTGGGTGGAGTTTCTCTTCCAGTCAATAGGTTCCAGTGGGGACTGAGTCTGTCAATTTCAAAACAGTGAAAATGGAGTTTCCTGCCTGGCTGAGTGGCTTCTGGTAATTTTCCATATCCATCATTTTAAACTCTAAAGGAATATGAGTTGGGTCAATGATGTGAAATTTTTATCCAGTTAGTTGGTAAACAGTCATAAGAATTAATTCTGTATAAGAAGAGGAATTCCTGGTTGTAATTGAAGCAGTCTTGGTGCACTTGCCTGCCATGTACAGGGGCCCAGATTCAAAACACAGCATCACGTACACAGCAACACATTGTTGAAGCAATGAAAAACTAAATAAAATTTATTGTTTCCTCCCCCCTCTCTCTCTTTAAAGTAATAAAAGCAGTCAGAGAAATGATAGGTGATAACCTGCTTTAGCTTAAAGCAGGGTCTTTTTTTTGAGAGAGGGACAGTAAAAGAGAGAAAGAAAGACCTAATTTTATTTTGTTTTTCATGTGGCTTTCATTCCTCAGACACTGCATTGTATGTGGGGTGCTGGAGCTCGAATCCACAACTTCATGCATACTAGGCAAACACTATAACTGCTGAGCCACCACTCCATCACTGGAAGTGGTGTCTTGAAGTTAAAGTTTAACAAGATTTTGGTGGGTGGTTACAGTGGATTTGGAGATAACCCACACTGTGGCTGACTCCTCATGGGGGAAAACTGACAGACTTGTTAGAGGGGAAGGAAATAGAATGAGATAATCAGGGAGTTTGGGAAGCTAGCATGGGCATTAGAACAAATGCAGGAATTGACTTTGGTTATGGTGTTCCTGTCAAAAATGGGCATTGGTCATCTATGCCTGTGTTGGGCCTTCCATTCAGGCAGCCAAAATCAAGTATAATTTTTACATATCTTGTTTATTTTGAGATTACAGTAATGTTTATAAAATACATCTACCATTTGAACTTAATTTTAAATATGCTTAATGCTACTTTGTTTTGGAACCATAAAGTGAGAGGCTGAGTCTTAACTCAGGTGAAGCAATGCTAATGACAAATATTAGGTAAAGTATTATTTTGAGGCTAATACTTGAATATTAAAAGTACCATAAACTTTTATAGACAAAGTGTAAGCACTTATTTGACCTTAGGAGAAATCTTAAGGGGCTGAAGCATTGGCTTAGTGCTTAAAATCCTTGGTTACCACGCATGAGAGCATGGGTTTGAATCTCAGCACCATGTACATGATGAAATAAATGTAGGAGCAATGAAAGCTGTCTGGTCCCAGCTGGCAGGAACTGGAAGGCTCTCTTTTGGCGGCTGACTGGGAATGAAGTAGACTCAAAGGCCCTGAGTTCTCCAAGCACTTTACTTCTCCCTTTACCTCTACCTCGGCTAAAGGCCTCCAAGCACTTCCTGCCTTCCCTCTTTTAGAGTCAAGGCCCTTAAAACATTCTTTTTAGAGTAAAGGGTATTCACATTTAGAGTCCCCATTTCTATTGCTGTACTAGAGTCCCTATTTCTGGGACCAGGGCTAATACCTGCATCTTCTACCACTGAGCTCTCTGCCATCTCTGTCGCTGCTTCTTCTTTGCTGTTTCTTCTGTTTCTATCTGACTAGTCGCTACTTTCTTTATTTATCCATTACAACAACCAATAGTGATACAGTGCAAGCACATTTACCCAATTGTAACAAATGACTGGCCAAATAGCTTAGTCATGCGGTCAGGCATTACGTCACTAAGAAAGATACAAGCCGGCTGGAACAGAGTTGTTTATCACCAAATCTTTTACAAGCCAGCTGGGCCTCATGTTGGGGTCCGGTCCCCAACAGAAAGCCACATGAAAAATGAAATAGAATGGATTTTCTCTCTCTTTCTCACTATCCATCTATTTTTAAAAAGATATGGCTTAAATATCTTTAACTTTTTTTGTCAATTATAATTAACTTCACACATAAACTATTGAAATTTACCCTCCACAATCCTTCTGCAATTTATTTAGAATTCTATATTTTGCATCTAGAAATAATTTTTTCATTCTAATTTACACAGCACAGTATATTTCCATACAAATAACCTTTCATATATCTTTCCTAATGTGTACTCTTTGTTAAATCTGCATTTGGACACAATCCTTATAGTGTCTGATTTTCAATTACCCCTCTTAATAAGGTCAATATTTTATGCTTTTTAAGGTACTTTAATTGAAACATAGCTGAAACCTTTTGTACTTTTGTACATAGAATGCAGAAACAAAGCAATTTTAAGCTCCTTTTCACATTTGCCAACAATTTATAAAAATACATTTAAATACTTAAATACCATTCCTTGAGGTAAGCAAAAGTTATTCATACATTGTCTGTACTGTACTTCCAGTATTACTGGCAATCCAAGGAAGTTTACAGACAATCCCACCTAGGTCCACCTTGAGAATTGAGTGAGAGAAACATAACATCAGATTTTCAAGTCCTTAATGATATGGGAATTCTGGATCACTTTGACCCATGATGTCTGATTGTAATTGGTTTCTTGATAGGAGGGATTGTTCTTATCTCCCTTAGTTTTAGGATCTGGTCTGAAAATAATTCTCCTTCAGGGTAATGCGAGCTCCTGCTATTAACATAATTTTGGGTCTGCATTTTCTTTTCAAATAACAGGTAGTTTGCTGAGGAATGTGTAGTAGTATGTTCACTGAGATCAGGCAGGCTTCCCTACTAGTTCATTTGCTTTAGGAATAGAAAGCATATGGAGTCAGTAGCATCACCCCCTTTGAGAAATTATTTTCTTTTCATAGTGTTTCCACCATTCATATCTGTCTGTCCTCCAACATTGGGGGAAGTTGCTACAAGACAGAAAAAGAGAAAATGGCCACTCATTTACTGATTGATTGATGGGTACTCACTGGTAGATTGATGGGTAGAACTATCACTTAGGGGTCTTTAGGTCATGCTAAAGTAATCTCAGTCTGTTATCCAAGGAGCTTGTGAGGCTCTCCCTCTTCCATCAAGTGAGGAGCCATGAAAAGAGATTAAAGTGAAGATGGAGATTTCATGTTCATTTGATTGGCTTTCAACCACCTCTAGAGACCCTGCATTTACAGCAGGGACTAGCCCTGGCCAGAGAATTAGGGTGCTACTAAGAGATACCACAGTTTCTTGATTGAATGGATTGCTCTGAAAGGAAACTGAAGCAAGATAAGATTAACATTCTCTCTGCTAAGGCAGAGAGTGATTGATAAGTCTCTCTCCAGCAAAGCCTTTCCCCTGAGTCATGAGTCTGGCAGTCACATCGCTGATAGGGTCCCAGTAGTTTTGATAGAGAGTATGCAAAATAGAGTAGAGAACTCTTGGGAAAAAATGATAGGGCAATTTTCCATTCCATTTGCCGTTTTGAAGATTCTGAGTAAATCCCTGAAACTGTATCACAGAATGACTGGGTGCATTCTTTTTATAAATTTAAGGAAAGAAATTTAGGGACACAGGATTAGACAGAGCAAAGTAACAGGATTTGGAGTAAGGGGAAAGAAACAGAACTCTCAAAGAGGGAGGGGTCCCAAAAAAGTGATCCCTTGAGGGGTTTCTCATTGAAGAGAATAATGTGAAAATTTGAGCAATTTGGGCAGAGAGACGGTTTGAAGTAAAGGTACCAGGTCTATAGTATAGGCCTGGATATAGAGAACTTTAGACCATTAGAAATTGCAGTGGAGAATTTAAGATTTCTGACAGTTTGGGAGTCAAATGTGCTATTTTTAGGCCAGTGACATTTATCATTCATTTTATAGTGGAACCAAGCAACATTACAGAAGAATATCAGCTTTTCAGATTTGAGTGTGTTTTTGGAGCCCCAGGGACTGGATATGATAAGGAAGGCACTCCAAGAGTGTGTCTCATGGAAGTGTTGATGGAATATGACCCATGCTGGACACGGTGGATTGAGGAGGACCCCTGAAGACTCCAGTGGAGCGAAAGCCAGGAATCCAGAAGAGTCAGAAGAAGTCACTCACCCAGTAGGTTCTGGCAGGTGGTGGATGTGATATCTAAGAATATGAATGGTCCTTACTGGAGCCACCATGGGGAGTGTTTGTGGGGGAGGGGGAAGGAGAGACAGAGAGAGAGAGAGAGAGAGAGAGAGAAGGTTGAGGATAAGGAAATGCCCAGAGTTGCCATCCTTGGTGGGAACCTTGAAACATTGGTCTCAGTTGAGATTATTTGCCATTTTGTTGTAGGAAGTCATCAAGATCTGTTAGTATTTTTGGATCAAAGTTCCTGAATTCTGAATTCATGCCATTGAACAATGGAGAGATGTAACAGAAGTGACAGGAGAAAACAAAGTGTCCTCCATTTACTCCTTACTACCCAGTATTAGAACTGTATTATAAGTGGGAGAGTGGACATATCCAACTCTGATCCAAAGGTGAGGGCCACTAGAGTCCAAAAATAAGGGAGTCTCTAGCAGAGCACCTCTGGAGATACACAGAAAATCCCCTCTCCAGGCCACTAGAGTCCAAAAATAAGGGAGTCTCTAGCAGAGCACCTCTGGAGATACACAGAAAATCCCCTCTCCAGTGAGATGATCAGTGTAACTGGTGTTTCATGTAGGAACAGAATGGAGAATAAGCCTGTGATATGCAGGTCTAGCCTGACAGAAACAGGTGAGACACAAGAATGAGGTTTCCAGAGGACACCAGTAAAGAGCTCAGAAAATCTCTTGCGCCATGCACATAGTGATAAGGATGCAAATACCTCAGCAGGAAGGGGGTTGATTTCAGATCCTGAACCAACTGCTGTGCACTTGGAGGGTGCTCTGAAAGTCACATCTGATGTGAAGGGAAGAAAAGAGGGATATATGAAGAGTAATTCATAATTGGAAGGAAGAAGAGGGGAGGGAGCATAAGAGCTACATCATCCCATCCCAGGTTTCAGCACCATTGTGTAAGGAAAGAGGTGAAATGAAAGAAACAGAGAGGAGAGCAGTGGCATAATAATAAGGCAGGATTCTTCAGTAGAAACTTGCAGAGGAGAGCCCAGTGCAGTCAGGGGCTCATCTGCTGCTTACAGTCTTGGAATGAGGGGGAGAATTGTCACAGCAGGAATTTTCCTGACTAAACTTGCTTTTTAAAGTAGGGTTCCAATTAAACTGAGTTTTTGAGCATGGTGGGAATTAAATTGAGTTTTTTAGTAGGGAGGAGATCCTTGGATAAGGCCCTGAGTAAATAGGTTCCAATGAGGGCTGAGTCTGTAGATTTTGAAACAGTATGTAGGGGCTTACTGCCTGGCTGAATGGCTTCTGGTAATTTTCCATATCCATCAGCAACCACATTCAAAATTAAGAGCTCTGGCTCCCTTGATCACATAGAAGTAAAAGATGGCACTTTGCATTTTATACCAGAGTTGAGGGAATATACTTTTTAAATCAATACTTCTCAGAAATAAAGAGCAAGATGCTTTAAAAAGAAATTATCCCAAAATAGATCATGAATTATGAATGGAGGGAAGGCATAGTTCCATTCTCATTCCAAATGTCAGAGATCGAATAAAGAAATATGCAAACTCAGAAGGTGGAGGCTCCATATCTGTGGATCTGTCAAAAGTCTGGATTCTAGAGTTTAAATACATAAAAGGCAAACTTTGATTTTTTAATTTGGCCTTAGACCTAATGGCCAGTCTGTGATGTTTCTTTCTTCCTGTGGTATGAAGCACTAGGAGAGTTTTTACAGCAATCATGTGCATATATTTCTACTTTTTATCTCTCAGCCAGTACTAACTAAAAGATCCAACTTTTAAATGAAATTAGGAGAAGAAAACATCAGCACCCATTGGGCAACTGCTCTTTCTTAGACAAATTTTATACAGCGTGTCATTGAATTTAAGCATCCTGCCTACAAATGGGTGAAGTCATTACCTATTACTTGACAAAAAGCCACTCTAAAGCATATTATCTCATCATTGGGGTCATCAATTTAGACTGGACTCAGCTGTGTGCAGTTAGCTGATAAGTGATAAGATTGCTATACTTCAGAAAGTGAGCAATCAACTGGGGCAATTTGTTCACCTACACAGGATATCTCAATCTCTAGGAGCCCAATGTGGACTTATCATTTTAAGGTTCTGAAATCAAAGCAAAACCTGAAATGGGAATAGAGTTTCTGGTGACAGCAACCAAGGGTTCTTTATCACCAATCTATATCCTAGAATTTCTTTTAAAGAGAGAGAGTGAAAGAATTATTAACCTGGACAGTGAGAAATTTGGTCTATTAGCATGTGTTAAATCCAGATAAGATGTAATGTTTTACAACATAATACTTTTTTTAGAGATATTGTGGGAAGGGAAAGGGTGGGATAAGGGAGGGTAATTGGGGGGCACTCCTGGGGGTAATTGCAATATCCAGAATGTATGCACATTTATATTATTTTGTTAAAAACTTATATGATTGTTCAAAAATAAAAAAAAATTTAAAAAAATTAAAAAAAAAATTAAGTTTATTTTTTGTTTGGTTTTCATTTTTCCAACACTCAATTGGTTATGGTGCTCATGTTTCAATCTTGGTCCTTGCACCTGCCAGGCAAGTGTTCTACCACTGAGCTAACACTCCAGAATTTTTTATTTTTATGTATGTTAAGATAGAGTCTTCCTAAGTTGCTAAGGACATGCTCAAGCTTGATGTCTTTCAGCTTCAACCTCAAGAGACACTGACTTTACAGTCATGCACCCCTGCTTTTTTAGGCTATGTATCAGGCTTAAAAACTTCCAGAGTCACTTTTTTTTTCTCATGGTGGTATTAGTTTTGAGCCCAAGAACACTTTACCACTGAGCTATGTCCTCAGTCCTTTTCATTTCTTTATTTTGAGACACGGTCTCACAAATTTCTTAGAGCCTATGTTTCTAAGATTAGCATTAAACTTCCAATCTTTATTCCTGTCTCTTCCAAGCCTCTGGGACTATTCATATGCACTACTGTGCATAGCCATAGTCACAGTTTTTATGACAATTTTGAAATAAGGAGATTCCTGATCCAAGTATTGAGAAACAGATTCTGCATTCTGAAAGGATCAGGATTAAAAGCACATTATGAAGATCAGGAATAGAGCTAGGCATTATGGTCCACACACTTAATCGCAACAGCTTGTCTTATATAACTTAAGTGTAAAGGAACATATTCAAAGATGCAACTACAAAGCAGAGTGCCTGGGGTTCAGGATCAACTTTCATTCCAAAGCTGAACACCTCCTCTAGGCCTTGACTCCTTAAATATTTTTGTATTCTTCAAAATGAACACATTTTTTCAAAAAGCAGAGTGTGTGTTCTCCAGTGAGTCTTATGATCTGTACATAATGCTTCTGAAGTTTCTAGAAGGACTTGGAATAATTTTGAAAAATATCAGAAGATTGAGTTAAAGAAAGAAAAAACCAACAATTCATTTCTAATTGATTTTAACAAGATAAATCTGAAAATATCTATAATGTACACTATGGGCATGGTGATATTTTTCTTACAGAAAACACTATAAAGAGATGGATATACTGTATTTTGAGAGGGATAAGATAAAATTCATTAAAAAAGCGTAGGAGAAGAGAGTAAATTGGAATTTTAAACCAGATATGATATGATCCACTCAAACTTCTTTATAAAGATAACATCAGGGAATATCTCTTCAAAGAACATGAGTTTCCATGGTATTTCTTAAATATAGAAGGATTTGTAATAGCCTCAAAATGGAAATAAATTTCATGAGGGCAACATATATGCACTGATAAAATTCATTCTCAAAATTAACGTAAATGTGAGAACATAATTAGGTCCATATATGAACTATAGTGAAAAAAATTCACAAAGAATAAAAAAAATGTAAAACTTATTTATATTAATTTGAACAAAAATAAACCCTAATAGGGATTTTGTTATATAGGAATTATGGATAAAAGAGAAAAAAAGGAAAAATGGATTTTAAGAGAATGCTAAATTTATAATAATGGGACATCAATTAACACACAAAGTCACCCAAGTCACAAGGATGGTCAGTGGTGGAGATGGAACTGCCCAATTCCATCAGATTCCACATTTTATCTGAATCTTCACTGATCCTGAAGACCTTGTGTCCTTGTTGGCTCTGGAAAGCAATTGTCCCTGAGATGTAAGTTGTTTGCTATTTTTGGCCCTGAGTATTTGCTGGTATGGGGGTTCCAATACATAAGACAAATTGTAACTGAACCATAGTTTGGTGTTGTACGTGTACTTAGAATGCCATCTTAAATCTCTCTACCAAAGACTTCCTAG
>PVKS010036640.1:0-19187 GCA_004027875.1 Aplodontia rufa
TCTCTAAGTTGCTTAGGGCCTTGCCAAATTGCTGAGACTGGTTTTCAACTTGGGATCCTCTTGCCTCGGCCTTCCAAGTTGCTGGGATTGCAGGTGTGTACCACTGCACCTGGCTATTTCTTGTGATTGTCCTCGATTCCCCTCTTATAAATTCCCTAACCTCAGTTACTTTATTTCTCTTTATGCCACTTATCACTATCCCTCACTCTGCTTATGTTTGCGTGGTCATTATCTTTCGTCATCTAGACTGTATGATTAAAAGGACAGGTGTTTTTGTGTCACATTCAGTGCTGTCTCTAGGGCAGTTCCTGTCACAAGGCAGATATTCTAGACCCATTTGTTGGTCAATGGCCAATTTCCTCTTTTCCTACCAAAGAAGAGGCAGCAAACCATCCACTCAGCTTCTGTTTGGCATCTATTCAATTGAATATGAAGAGATTTGTACTTGATTGTCTTTGAAGAAGCTGCAGAGAAGAATATGGAATGTTGCCTGGGTATTCTTTTAAGAGCTACCACAAGTAGGTTCAATTAGAAGTCAAAATTGAGAAGTGATTAGTTGTACATATATTTTTAGTCTACATCAGTTTTTTTTTAAATTGAGAAAGACATTATGCATTGTTAAGATATTTAAGATTTTGCAAATGCATCAAACAGTAATTTTTCTTTTCTCCAGAGAGTGAACCCAGGGGTGCTTCATCACTGAGTCACATTCTCAGCCCTTTTTATATTCTTATTGTTAGACATTGCATTTTACCTAGGGCCTAAGTTGCTGAGGCTGACTTTGAACTGCAATCCTCCTGTCTCAGTCTCCTGAGCTGCTATGATCCAATGATAAATTTTATATAAATGGTATTAAAACCAACTTTTGTGATTTAAGCCATACATAAAGAACTAAATTTGAGTATAGGACTAAACTTTCTATGTAAAAATGTTATGTCGCTATTAGTATTCATTTAATTTTTTCTTGTTGAAAATCCCCGCTGTATAACTTTTTTTACTTCACACATCATGACTGTTTGATAGATACTAGGCAAAAATGTTCATACCCCTTATGGAGAATTAAAGAATATTCAATCAATGATGTTAATATAATTTTTCTGGTATTAATGGGCTGCAATCAGCTTCAAATTGAAAAGTTCAATGTCATGACCCAACAACAACAACAAAATAAGATTAAATTCACAGAGGTAATGTGTCCTATGCCTAGAAGCCCAGAGTCAGGGAGCTTTCAGTGTTGGATCAGTGGCATCATTGTCATATACCTTTATCCTTCTGCTCTGCCATCTCAGCATAAAATTGTTTTCTCATTAAGGTCATAGTTTCATGCCTATCCTGAGTATGCTAACTGCCACCTACCTCTAATCAGGGCAAGAAATTTCTTCTGTCCCAAGAATTTTACTTCTGATTAGACTTTCACCGGAGAAGCAGCCATTCAGGTACCAACAGTAGAGTATCCCCAGGGCAGAATTCACAAAGATGTAGCTTATGCAGGGGTGGAGAACCTATGTGGTAGATTCCATCTGCTCATGTTCAAATGTGGGCCTTCCTATTATTAGCTGTGCCCTCCTGAGCAACTACTTAAGTTAATTGTGTCTCAGGTTCCTTATTTATCACTGTAAATAACATAGCCTTCCTCAAAAGCATTTAAAATCTATGCGTTTAGTAAGTGCTCAATAAATGTGAGTTTCATTGTTAATCTACTCAGTTACAATAAATCATTCAGGTATAATATCAAATGGAGAACCGACTGTTATCTGTCCTACATAGGTATTAGTTCAGGCCCAAATGGCTACTTCTTTAATTATCTGGAGGTTTTGGGGAATCAGGCATTTCATTTGCTTCATTTATCAGGGTAATACAATGCACTTGGTCATTGAGTTAGCCATAGTGTAAAGAATTAGTTATATTATATTATGTTAGCTGGGTAAGATATAATATAAAGATTAATAGGTATCTGGGAGACAAATGGATTGGGGTTATACCAACAGATGATACCTAGCAACACCATTAAATGGTCAAGCACTGTTCAGTCCTGTTACTAAGTCATGCCATGTGTGGACCCCATGGACAAATTAGCTTAGAAGAAAGCTTTCTATTGCTTAACATTTTGTACAATGGAGTCCTGATGAAATTTCTTGCATGTGTATAAACATATGTAAATGTTACAATGTACAAGTATCAACAAGGAGAGATAGAAAGAGAGAGAGGTCTCAAGACAAGCGTACTACTATAAAAAGATCTGGAGAAAAGTAGAATATTTGCACAAATACTTCTGAAGCAATGAATTTTAGAGAGGCAAATGTGGTCAAGGTAATATTCCTTTGTTCACTTTTTTTTAAAATTCTGTGCCTGCTGTTCTATTCCTTGGGTGGAGCTCATTTTATATACTTTTACAAATGAGTTTTGCTCTGATTTAAAAAAAATCTTCAGGAATATCAGCCAATCCTTCCTTCAGCTGACACTTAAGTTTTCTTGAGAACGAACCCTGTCTGTCATCTAACTCTCTGATGTAGGCACTTTCCCTTCATTATAAGAGTCAAGGATAAGCCAGATACAGTGGTACACACCTGTAATCCCAGTAACTCAGGAGGCTAAGGCAGGAGGATTGCCAGTTGCAGGCCAGTCTTAGCCACTTAGGGAGAACCTTGGTAACTTAATAAAACCCAACCCCAAAATTAACAAATAAAGATAAACCAAGTTCTGGGGATGTAGCTCAATGGTAAAGTGCTCTTGGGTTCAATCCCCAGAAATGCCCTCCCCCACCAAAAAAGGGAAAGAAAAAGTAAAAAAAAAAAGGATGATATTATTACTCTCATACTCCCATCAGCTGCTCCCTTTTTTTGTATAACAGAACAGGGTATTAATCCTATAACTACCCACTTGATTTTAATAAAAAAAATTTTTTTTCTTCTTTTTCAACGTTGTGATGAGATCCTGGTATATACAACCTTAAAACCATTCATTTGCTACTGTTGGGAAATCCCCTGAAACCCAGGGCAGTGTGAAGATGGGAAGAAACTGGTACTTCTTTAAAAGCAGGTGGTTGATTGTTTTGGCCACCCTTGTTCTATGATCATGGAGAGGCTACCCCATTGGTTTCACCCTATCTCCTCTAAAGGGTTCTCAGGGAAGAGTTTGGGGTCAGTTCTCATGGGGCAGCAGCTGCTCAGGCCTATCCATTTTTAAAAGGTGGTTGAATGCAAAATGTGTTTAGTTTCACTCTGTGGAGAAAAGGAGGAAAGTCAGGCATCTTTGTGCTTGTGCGTGTGTGTGTGTGTGTAGGTATGTGTATAGAGTCATGCAACATCTATGTCCATACATGTCTCTCTGTATGTACGTATGGAGATAGATTAGATGCTGAATTTGCCATGGCCTTTGTTAATCAGAAAATAAATTGTCCCTATTTGGATATGCTATCAGAATTCTGAATTTCTGGTTAAAAATCTCTCTGCTTGAACGTGTCTGTTGGAAATCACTGTGGTTGCTGTTGCCAGGGGTCATTAAATGTACAGAAAAGGAGGCAAGACATAGATGCTCTTCCTTGTCTTAAATGAGCAAGGGTTAGTGCAGAATACTGGCGGAGGAGCAAGTTATATACAATCCCAGGGACTCCAGTCCCCCTCCTGGGGACTGCGCAATTCTATGCCACTGTGAAGCGGCTTAGAAATGAGCCGACAAAGAAGTCCATTGACTTTAACGTGAATATGCTCGAATCACACAGAAGACAGGAATAAATCACCTTACAAATGTGTCTGGTGTAATTTTCCTGTCTCCTCCCAGTTCCCCCACTCCCAGCCCTTTTGTTCTTTGTGCATGTTTTTGTTATCAGCAGCATCATTGGGAAGTCGCCTTTCCGGAATTTTTCTGAGTATGACCAGGGTGTGAGCTAGGTGCTGCTGCAGTATGAATCTTTTAAAAGCCGCCTAAGAAATATTTAAGACCCTGGTCTAGGAGGAACGGCTCTCCCAGGCATAATTTTTGGTGCTGGTTGCAGCAGGGAGCGTATGCTGGGAGGAAAGTATTATTTTTCTAAATGGAAGGTGTCAGATGGTCACGCAATGTGACTGCATGTTCGAGATCACTGCCTCCCATCTGCAATTTGTGACGTGTGAAAGATTCTGCCCAAATGTGCTCACCAACTGGAAATCCTCGGCACTTTTTTTCCTTATCAGGAGAGACCAAGATAACCAATGGTTTACAGATCAGGGATCCTATCAAATTAATATCACTGTAGGATAAAATCTGTTTTAAATACAACTCCTAAACTCCAGCAAAGTTAACTAGTACAAACAAGTTCATTCATCTGATTAAGAACCGCTGCTCAGAAAACAACAAAATGAAATCTGCTTATCACTGCTCCTCACTTCAAAATAGTCTTAATGCTTGTAGCTTTCAAAAATAGGCTGGATCCCAAAAATGATATATTCTTCCATGCTAATTAGTGTCGACCAAATGACAGCCATCCACCCAGACTGAAGGAAAACATTTTCAAATCAGTGTTGATTTTTTCCCTTGTCCTATTATCCTGTGAATCTCTTTCCAACTAAATGCAGCAAAAGTCCAAAAGGGCCGACTGCTTAGCCATTGCCTAAGGAGGGTTCCACACTAGAGCTGCATTGGAACCCTTAGTTCTGTTTATTCTCGGCTAGGTGTAATTCCCAGCTTCTCAGATGAAAGGGTCTTATGTAAAAGGGCTCATGAGGTGCTTTGGACTTCAAACAGCTCATACAAAGCAATATCTTGATAAGTGCAAATGAATCAAAAACATAATGGGCTAAAATCTCCTTGCGGAAGTAGCTCCTGGTGCTGAAGTGTCACCAGGTTGCTACTTCAAGGAGAAAAGTCCTGGGCTCTGCAGGGCCCCACTGGAGTTTTGTCACTCTCCACCTCTAGAGAAGGAGTTGCTGGGTTTGGCCTAAAAGAGAGGTGGACTTCATTTGTTTTGCCTGATTCTAACCTGATCGAGTATAAGAAATGATCTTCCTGAAGTTTTTAATTTCCCCTCTGTATAAAATGGGGAAGAAGAGCTGGATGAAAAAACCCTCAGGCGAGTGCAAAAGCCGTTTTCATCCCCAAATCGTTTTAGATTGTATATTTTGCATCACAAAGCACTTCATGATCACTGACAAAACATAGAGGGATTACAAATTCAAGAGATGGATCACCCTCGCTCTTTTGTGAAGCAGCGTGCAGTTGCTGGGGCTGAGAGTCTTAGGGAATCACAAAGGGCTGAAATCTTCTAGCAAGGGAGGTAAACTCCAGCACCAAAGGCATGGCACCTCCTCCCAGGTGAGTGCCCAAACTCACGGCAGGGGTAAGGAGCAACATGATGGATGGCTCCCCACAACATCCATTGCTACAGACAGGTCTTTAGGGCTGGCTCAGGAAGGCCAAATCCCAGCAACTGTGATGTGAAGAATATGGCCAAATACAGGAATTTGTAAAGGAGAAAAAGCACTTGGGTAAGAGACGGCTGCTCCTTAATGACATCTCAAAATAAAAAAGTAACAGAAAAATAGGCCATTTACTTGATGGTAGCCATTGCATTGATTCTCTGGGTTCTTTTATCAGTGAAGCCTTCCTCTCTCTTAGCTGATCAAAATCCTGTGCATCTCTTAGAACTCATGGTGAGTCTACTGTTCATCATAAATGCTTGCTAAGTGTTAGAAGCCCCCAATTCATAATAGGTTGTGTTTTCCCTTCATTGAACTCAAAATATTTCCTCCTTGCTACCATTTTGGCAATTAACCATTTGCTGGAACTGTCAGAACTTTAATTGACAACAGATAATACCTTTAGAGGGCTGGACCATTTCATAAATCTTTGTTTTAAGTTTGTATCTATATTGGAGGTTTCTGGAGGCTTAGCTTTTGTCGTTCTTTATCCCTTATTGGAGTAAGGAAGAGATACCAGCCTAGTGACTCCACTAACCCCTCACCCTGTACCTGTTGGCAGGTATCCCTCGGCTTGCTTCTAGGTCAGGAAATCGATTTTGAAAGGCCAAGTCTCATGGCCACAGCACAGCTTAAATAATGGAGATAAGATTTGAATCCTGACTGATGACAAAGTCTTTTCTTAGTGCTAAGCCTGGTGGATAGAACTAAGTAGCTGATTTCTGTGTGTGACCGTGAAACATTCAGGGACACATCTCATGGCTATGGCACTGTTTCAGAGTGACAGCATTCCTTTCACATCTCTGTGCTCTGGAAGCCCTGTCCTTGCTTACGTTGGGGCAGGAGGGAGTCATACATGGCCTGGTGTTACATACATCTCGCAGGGAGTCCTTGTGGGGGTTCTTTTAAGTCTGGCTGTGGAAGTTTGGAGTCTGCTCTCAGGAGAGTGACATGGCAGCCAGTATTTGTAGTTGCTGTGCAAGTTGGAATCAGTCTGTTCTGGAGCTGACCCTCACTCAGCAGCAGTTGTACCACACAAGGTTTGTTCTTAAGGTTTGAAGGGTCCTTCATCCTGGCTACATTCTAACTCGCCTTGGAGGCATTTTAGAAAAAAAAAAATAAATAAAGCAAGCCAGACAGCCTGGACCTAAATCTCAAGGATCCTAATACTACGGGCCCACGGTGTAAGCAGGTATCTGGTTTTTGAAAGCTCCCTAGTTGCTTCTGAAATGCACTCAGCATAGAGGACCACTGAGAGACCATGCTGGAGACCTGACAGGTGGATTAGGAGCTGCTGGTGGTGAAGCCCCTCTGACAGCCCCTTGCTTCCCATTCTGCCCAGCAACCCATGTTAATCCTGGCCCAGAGGCAACCCAACTAAGGAGTATAGATCTAGAAAATTTTCTTTTCCTTCCATGCTTTTGGGGAGCTGCTATCGAAGTTAAGCCATAGCCTTAATCTGAATCAGAATTTTTCAGAGTGGACTGAAAGATGGGAAGACCTGTGTCTTCCTACCTGTTATCTCAGGGATAGTGGTACACTCCTGGGTCACTCCAGGACCCCAAGACACTGCAACCCACATTCCTAACCTCTTAGGTAGTCAACAGAGGACATACTGACAGGTGTACAGAACTCATCTTCTTGCATATGGAAACAGACTTGGCCTTGTCTGTGACAGCCTGCATGATGATGAGGAAGGCTCAGCACAGTGCCCAGAGGGTTGATCATGGAAACCACCAGAACATTTCACTTGACTCCTCTTCTCATAGTTTCTGATGGTTGCCACAAGGGGAATGGTGGTGATGCGGGGGAGGAGGCAGGAAGAGGAAAGGCCACCTTACCCACCTGGCCTGTGCTCACAGCCTCAATTTTAGGACAGTTGATGTTGGGTGGTCCTTCATCCTGGCTGCATGTTAAATCACCTTGGAGGCATTTGGGGGTAGCAGGGGGGGGTGGGGGAAGAAAAAGGAAAGAAAAGAAAGAAAGCGTGGGCCTAAATCTCTGGGATCCTCATATTGTGAGCCCACAATCCAAAGAATGGACATTTATTTATTTTGCTTCCTTCTTTCTCCTTGGAAATGCTGGTTACTCACAACAGGAGTGCTGATAGTAGCATTTGCTGAGAGTGATACTGAATCAATGCTAAATAGTTAATAAAGGAAAGTCAAAACTGTGGGGCAGGAAGAGGGAAGGAAAGAATGAGGGCTAGAAGAAAAAAATATGTTTACCATGCTTTCTGTCTGGAAATTTCAAGGCTTTGCTAGAACTTAAAATATTGGTATGCGTCTCTTCTCATTTTCTAGTTCCTTCCTGAGAGATTTCATCTTCCTCCATTACTTCAATTGTCTTGTTTTCTTTTTTCATTCTAAGCCTCGTGATTTCCAAACAAATACCTTTTAGTTTAAATTTTGTTTTCTGAGCTGCAGAGCTATCTATTCATCCACCTATCACTGGATAACCCTAACTTAGATTTCTCAAGGAAATCTCAAAATTGTTTGTCAAAAATTCACCTCATTATTCTCTCTCCAAAGCATGCTTCTCTAGCATACTATATCTCAGAAAATGGCATCAAATTAAAAAGCATAGGGTTTTCTCAAACCTTCTGTCTATATACCCATGCCCACATCCAGCTAATCATTAAAGACAATTATTCTCCTTGAATATCTCTCAAATTCACCTGTTTATCCTCTTTGGTTTGCTATTTCAAAGGCCTGTGTTAGACTAAGCAGTGTCCTTCCACAAAGATGTCCACACACTGATCCCCAGAACCTGTGAGTGTTTTTCCTTTTGTGGCAATAGGGAGTTTGTAGATTTGATTGTTAGGGATCTGAAAATGGTGAGATTGTTCTGGATTATCTGAATGAGCCAATTTAATCTCAAGGGTATCTAGAAGAAGGAATCAAGAAGCTCAAGTGCTTTCTGCCTCTTTGAGTTGTGCCCCCTTCCCGACACTTTTCCACAGGGCAGTCAAAGGGAATGTTCTGAAACACAAATATAATCATGCATATTTTTAAACATGAAAATGCTTGTGCACAAATTAATCTCTTTATTTTTACCTCTTCCTCATTTCCTTTTTGGGACATTACGAGCAGCACAATACAGCAGCATAAGGTGTTTTCCCTTAGCCCTAAGCATCTTTTTAAGACATGACACACCCATCTCCTCTTGGGCTAACCCTTCTCTAATAATAAAATGGTGCCTTTACTAAAGCGTCTGTCAGCAGAGGAACTCATAGTATAATAGCTCTTTGGGAGATGCCTGGGGGCAGACACTTCAGGCTTTGCACCTTGCTTTAGGGCAGATCTTCGAGGACAGCTTTTCTTCTCATTTTTCACCCATGAAGTGGAAGAGGAAAGCAAAGGAATCTAAGGAAATATATCAATTGCTGTCCAAATAGGGGCAGGACAAGGAGCTAAGTTATCCTGAGGGATCGTTCTTACATAGTCAAGATGGTGGTACGAATCTAGATGGCAGATGTGAAGGTGGACTCGGTGTAGAGTGCTATAGAAGACTAGAGCCGAATGTGAATAGTTTTCTTGAACATTTTTTTGATGATCTATGTGTAATCAGTAACAGTGAAATGTTGTGATGGGTTGCTTAGGTCCCATCTCCTCTTTCTTTAATGATATTAAGAGTATAGAAGAGCATCTTGTGTTATTACCCTAGAACAAAATTCATCCTTTCTCTAGATTCTGCCTGCTATTCTAAAGGATTTTCTCACCAGTCATCCATGATGAGTCCTCAAATCTTATCAACTATAAATTTCTCTTTATTCCCATGGTTTCAGATTAGATATCTATTTCCATGGTTTTGGATAAGATAATGTGTATTTTGGCTTCCATGCTTGGACTTTACTGTGTTTAGCAGAACAAACTCACACTGCTATTACCATACTATAATCACCTTGTTATTTCTTGTTATTTAAAGGCTCTGTCTCTTTAAAGTATCAAGCACATGTCTATTACATTGGGCATTTTCACTAAATATTTGCTGAATGAGTGCATGAACAATGGATAGGCGGTGGAAGACAGGGAGGTATGATAGCAGAGTAAAGACAGGGTTCCGATTGACCAAATAAAGTGAGAAGAAGGGATAGCTTTTCTTTCTTACTTTTTCTTACTCTAGGCTAAATTCCTAGAGTAGGGTCCTCTATACTTGCATGAAGGTTGAGAACTTGCCTTCATTGTAGTAACTTGAACCTCATTTGCGTGCTTCTGATTCTCGTGTTTCCTGTTTCCCCTTTGAGCCAATAAACAACTCAAGGATGGAACTTGATGTTTCCTGCTGTCTTTGGAAGTCTACAGCTGTATCACTGATTTGTGCACCGGGTACGTACAATGATTGTTCACGACTAATACATTCAAGGTCCATCGATGACCTTCAAGACCAGCATCTGATCTGTGCTTTGGAAGATCATCAATTACTAGTTCTCTTTTTAAACTTGATGTTTCAGGCAACCCATACTGGGTCCCCTCTCATCCTGCAAGTGCTCTTTATCTTTTCTTCTTACTTGAACAAATCCTGTTCTTTTACACTAAAAAATTAAGTAATTAAGTAATTAAAAAGATAAACTTTGTGTTTCCTTGGGACTGCCACAGGTGAAATTTCACTGCACTTTAGGGATATATTGTAGGTTATTCACCTTGTGGTTTACATTCACAGAATACCTGTAATTCTTTCCTTATTTCTTAGAAACAGCAAGAAAACATATTGCCATCTCTACAATAACTTCATTTTAAAATAAAATTGCCTTCATATAGTTTGTCTGGTGCCCAAACATCGGAATGGTCCAGGAGTCTCATTAATGTCAGTGCTATGGCATTTAGTGACTGTAGTGTTTAATACCGTTGAGTGTCCAAATGTACTATTCCTGGGTTGGTTACACTTAATTGATATAGATTGGGGGCTCTTGCAAATTATATGAAGACTAATAACAGTAAGTTCCTGTTGTCTGGGTGTTGTTTACAAGAGAAATTAGAACAAATAAAAGACCTGGATTTTATTCCTATAAGATAAAATACTGTCGAGAGAGAAAGAATGTTGTGGTTGGAAGAAACTTGCCCCAGAAGCACTGAGATGTAGAACAGCTTCTCTCACCATCCTGCTGTGCAACTTGGGGATAACTATCATTTCATTTCTCTTGGATTCAGTCTCTCCACCAATAAAATCAGTCTCGGGCTCTCTTTCCAGTTCTAACATTTTGTGATGAAGATGGTTATAACTCAACGTTGACAATGCTTGTCCTTTATTAAAAAGGGGCAGAAAGCTTCTGCACGAGATCATTATGCCCAACGACGACATCCTCTGAATAGGGACTCCTACAGGATGAAAGATAAGAGCCTCCCAACAATGCTGGGGCATGTTCTTAATCTCATGATAACAGCTAAAGCTGTAATTTGAATAAATAGGAAAAGAACAACTCTCGGAGAAACAGGAAAGCCAATTTCTCAAAACTATTTCCTGTGAGATTAGAACACTCTGGACTCAATTTGCTGTGAGAACAAGCTTTAAAATCTAAACAATAGATTCCTACATGAATTAATGTGCAACTTTTGACGCAACACGAACATTTCAAGGACCTCAACGTGCTAGTGTACCCTGCAAGGCCCTGACTCTCTTAAACGTGATTTAACCAATGCAAATTGGTAATCTTACAACAATCTCAAATGCAAATCTTCTATGGTTTCCTTGCTTTTACTTTTTTGACATTTGGCATTGCTGCTGATTCCTAACGAAAGACATGGTTACATATGTAAGCAAAGGTGGAGACTCAAGGAGCCCTTCAACGCACAGGGCAGATGGCAAGATGTCATGGCGAAGTCATGGATTAGGTCTGGTGCCACAGTAACTCTATATGAGCCATCAAGAAAATAGGGGTTTGAAAACTGCTCAGCGAGAGAGAAAACGTCAACGCATATTGAAAAGAGCATTTCAAGGTCTTTGTTGGAAATTATTTTATCAGTGGGAGTGTTTTCGACTCCATCCCGCAACTCCCAATCATTGGCAATGTTAAAATCCCTCCAACTCTTTATGAGGTGAGGAAAGCCATCAAGCAAATGAAAAACAACAAGGCATCTGGAGCTGGTGGGAACCCTGCTGAAACCCTCCCATCGGCTGAGGAAAACACACCCTATGGCTCCGTGCTCTCTTCTCGAAGCCGGAGAATGATGAAGAAATTCCAGATGACATCTGCAAGGCTGCAGTTGTGACCATTTCAAGACAAGGACACAAAGATAATTGGAAAAAGAACACCCTCACTGTTCCCTCTCAGGAAACTTCTGGCCCGCGGGGCTTCCTTTATCATGCCACTTTTTGAAAGGCAGTAGAGATGCTGAAAATGTTTATTATTGAATCTCAGCTGTTTGGCAGGAGCTTGCTTCTCCCCCTGGTTTGTTAGGAATTGCACTAATGCTATGTAGTGCAAGCCGTTGAAGACACACATCGCTTTGTTGTTATATTGCTATTATTTCCATATGTGCCTGATCACCCTTGGAAATTTTTAAGACAAGGATTGCCTTATTGATCTTTTTGTCTCTACAGAGCCTGGCACATAGTAGGTGTCTGATGGAGTAATTGATGAATCACTTGGGCATTACTTGGGTAATTAGGATATTATTAAGGTAAAGATTAATTGTGTACATGTAGTATTTAAAGATAAATGAGGAAGAGGCTGCTACTCTGCCTCGGGTTCCTCCAGCATTACTGACCACTTCCTTAATTATCTACCTGAGCCAGGGCAGGTGGCAGAGATGTCCCTGGAGACACGGGAGAACTCCAAGTTAGCAAAGGCTAGGAAATCAGCTAAGAAGCTCAAATGTCAACCTTTGCTTTGGTTTATCTTGATCTGGTTTCCAATTGGAATTGAACAGTGAGCTACCTTAGGGTCATAATGAGCAGATTAACATTCCCATCCTGCAGATGAGTGAGCTGAGATGCAGAGGTTAACTGATTGGTCATTTCCAAAATGAGAGCCGAGCTCAGCTCTGGCTATAAAGTTTGCATCTCCCTACCCTGTGCTGAAGCCAGAAGGCCAAACACAGCCATCCCACAGAAGCTCTGTGGGGCTGGGGCGGGGACAACGTGGGTCCTCTCTCTCTGCTCCATAGGCACAGAGATAATACAGTGCACTATGTTAATTAACACTTAAAGCTGATACAGACTAAAATAAACAAACGCGCACCCATTCTGGTTCCACTTCTAAGACCTCATCCCGAGACCGTAACACAGTTTGTTTTACAGCTTCTCTTGTCACGTGAGAGCCAGCATAATGAAACCTCTCTAATCTCTATTTTTCTAAAGTCTGTGTAGATACAGATGGCTCTGTTTTGGTCTCTGGGTTTTATTCTTATTTTGCCACGATTTTAACCTTTTATGTATCTGTTTCTGTGAGGTAGTCTCAGTGATTCCTCACTGCCTGGGGGCACGGAGAGGTCCTTCATTATCATTTTCCAACCCTTGGGTTATGTCATCTTTTGGAATATTGGGGATTTTTAAATAGCAGACTATGTGTAGCTGTGGTTACTAGAGTTTGGATGCATAGGGGTGTCATTCTATGATTCATGGAAAATTTCATACTAGTTCCATTTTTTTCGTGAGACAGGTTGAAGAATAGATGCTTATAGATGTTTATTAAGTGTCCATAATTAGTTGTGCTCAAAGTCCACGAGAAGCAGAGAGAGGATGCAGGAGGGTAATACCTCCTGTATATGTTCTTGTTGCTGTTATTTTGGTATTGGGGCTTGAACCCAGGGTTTCATGCATGCGAAGCAAGTACTCTACCATTAAGCCACATTCCCAACTTTATCTTTTTATTTTATTTTTTTAAAGAGAGGGATAGTGAGAGAGAGAGAGAGAGAGAGAGAGAAACATTTTTTATTTAGTTTTTCATGTGGCCTACTTTGCTCCGAGACTTCGTTGTGTATGTGGCGCTGGGCTTTGAACTCGCATACTCACACATGCCGGGCAAGCGCTGTAACTGCTGAGCCACCGCTCCAGACCTTATGAATGTTTTATACTAGAGGGAAGAAATGGAGAATAGGAAGGAAGGAAGAGAAACACCATATAGAGTGAGTTGGGTCTGGCACGGGTTCTGAGACAGAAAAAAATCAGGACTTTGTCAAGCCTTAAATGCAGAGTCAAATTCAGAAAAAAAAATAATAACAGCATTTGAGCAGACTGCACCACCCTCCTTTTGTCCCATAAATTCAGCACAATCTAGGTGCCAGCTTCCAACTTCCAGTCGCCACACGAGAACGGCCAGATCTAAAACTGACCAAAGCATCCCCCACATGTTTGCCCGAGTGAGGTAAGCAGCTCAGAGGAGGGATTTAAAAGAGACTGCATTGTTGGAGCAGCCACTCAAGCATAGGGAGGTGGAATTCCATCTGTTCAGCTAAGCTTGCTTCAGTGAACTGGGTCACTTTTAACGGTTCACTAAATTCTGACTATCTAAAAATTACAGTTAATGTGTTTTAAAAATCTTGAGCTGCATGACAAGAACACTGTATTACTTGTTCTTCCTTGCCCTTGGGTTTATCACCTCTGAGAATGGGCAAACTAGAGTGCCTCTCATGACATGGTGGCGTTGGGTGTGTGTCCCACAACAAATACGACCAATAGCTCCCTGTTAAAAACAAGGCATGAACAACTTTGGGTGCCTTCATCTCCTCCCTGACTGGAATTTAGAGACTGAGGTGACAATTTCTCACCCATGTGAGATTGATCTGGGAACATCTTCTCTGAGGTAGAGGTAGGAGACGAGCATAGAACTAGAAAGCAGAAAAACTATTAAAGGAAAATAATTACCTGAGAGGAAAAAAATCATAATTCATGTTTCAGGGGAAGGTGTGAAATCTCAAAGCACAGTTCGCTCCAAGGAAGTGTTCCTAACTCTCAGTTTTCTGAAGAGGAAGTTTATATCCAATTTCATATGACAGAAACATTTCCCAAGTTTCTAAGGGAAGTAGAAGAAAGTAGGAGAAATGTGTGGCCTGGATCTGTGATCCGCAAGCTGGGTTTTCCTTTACATGACAACACAAAAACTCTTTTCACAAAGACTGAGATTATTATTTTCCATGGACATTATTAAGTGTGGGGCAGTAGGGGTGAGATGGAACCATGAAGGAAACACCTTTACAGAAAAGAGATCAGGAGCTGGAATGAGAAGAAGGGAGTGGATTTTGTTTCAGCACTGCATTTGGGTAACACACATTTTATTTTTCATGTTGTAGTCACCTATTAAAAATATATCTTCTTCCTGCTGGATGCTGGTCGACTGTGGCCTCTTGTTTCAAGGCTCTGCTTAGGATGATGGTGTAGCATATCACCAGGGACAGACAAGAGCTGCAAGGGTGGAGAGCAACAGCTGAACTTTTGAAATAGGAAATGAGACATTGCCCCCCAAGGACAGCTGCAAGTTTAAAAACAGCACTTCTTCCAAATGCAGTTAAAAAAATAATTAAGAATATTGGCATTAGGACCATGGCTGCTGAATGGTGATGAAGATGGTAAATGATATCCTTAGTACTGATGGTGTGTTTGCTTTTCTACCCAAGCCGTAGCTTGGTAGCTTGGATTTGGTCAAGCAGAAATTCAAGTTTAGGATGACGAAAGCAGAGGAAGCTACCCTCATCTGATTCTTACTGGCACAGGTGTCTTTCTGAAAAAGTTGTTTTTTAAAATTTGGTTCAATAAATGCCAAAGCACTTAGAGATCTACAGATGAGCACACTTGTTCACGCTTGTATGTGTACAAGGAGCAGGGGCCACACTGTGATTTGAGGGAAGGGACAGTCCCCACCTCTGGCCTTTCTTTGCACAGTTTCCACACCTGCCGATTTGGGAGGGCGTGTCCCTATCCCTCTAGAAATGGCTCATCAGCAGGTGTTAGTGTGAGCTTTTGTGTTGCTGATAAAACATGGAGGAAAAGTTTATTTTGGGGTTCATGATTTTGGAGGTCTCAGTCCGTAGACAGCATGCTCCATGGCTGTGTGCTGAAGGTGTTGCAGCACATCATGGCAAAAGGGTAGAGCAGAGGGAAGCAGCTCCAGGCATGGCACCAGGAAGCAGAGGGAGAAAGTTCAGCTCCAAAGGCAAGCCCCCAGTCAGTCACCCCCTCCAGCCATTTCCCCCTGCCTACAGTTATCACCCATTTAATCCCGGTCAGAGGATTAATTTGATGATTAGACTAAGACTATCCTAACCCAATCCTTTCACCTCTAAACTTTCATGCATGGCCTCACACACGAGCGTTTGGAGGACATCTCAAATCTAAACCAGAGCCAGCAGTGCCCACGAGCATACCATGAACCTGGGATCATAAGAAGGAATCTTTTCCTTGTTTACAAGTCCCTTTAGGTCTTCATAGGATAAAATATAATTTCTGCAACAGATATGCGTGTGCGCGCGGGTGCGTATGTCTTGTGTCTTCTTTGCATTATTCTAAATAGTCAAATATCCAGTATTACAATTTCACTACCTCTTGTTGAATTTTCATTAATCTTTTTAGGCCTCTCTTTTGAAGATTTCTCTAATTACTTCCCCCAGCCCATCCTCTCTTTCCTATCGTGGAAGTCATCTCAGGATATGGTAATAGTGGATCCATCTTCCTCCTCGGTTCCTAATCTACAGTGTGTGGCAATCAAAACCAGGCATGTATCCATGCCGAGCACAGTGTCGAATACTTGTTGAAAAAAATGTTTACTTGAGTGGGAATATTTTCTTTTTTATGTGATTTTCTAAATCTGGTTTTGACTCCAGCTATTCCACTTAATATAATCCCAGGATATTATTCCCATTTCTACTACTTTCTTTCATAATATTTATGAATACAAGTTTATTCAAACATGTACTAGTTTATTGGTTTTCTCTATTAGCAGAATATAAAACCCATAAAGCAAAGACATTGTCTTTTTGTTTATATCATATCTCCCATTCCTATCTTTGTGCCTGCTTAGTAAATATTGTGAATAAAAGAATGAATAAATTAATAAATCCTCTAGCCGAGGACGTTGTGTTAGATACTTCACTTCCAACGTTGTTTCAACAATGACCAAACTTATTGCTTTTTGCTGATTTACTTCCTTTTTTATTTTAGTCATTCTTTTTATAGTTTTCCCATTGTTAAAAACAAAAACGTTTTATGTCAAGAGAAGGAAAACAATGAGTGAGAAATTTAGAAAGAAAGCCTTTTACATGTTGCCTGCAGAATCCCTTTATGAATGGTTGAGTTCCCTCAGTTCATGCCCCAGTGATTACCCCTTCCTTCTTCCTCTCTCTTCTTTCTCCTACTCAGAGGTCTGCCCAAAGCTGCCGGCTTAGCTGCCAACAATACAAAGGGAATTAATATCACAGGACATTTAAAATTCAGTGTCCACACCACTGCACTGTTTTAGGAAGTCAAGGTGGGGCTTTATTCCTGACCATAAGTTGAAATCTTAATATATTTGGACTTAAATTCATCATGGTCCAAGCTTTCCGTATGAACAAATTAATATCCAGTATTACTGTGAAAATTGAAGCAATAGAGTTAACAGGGTCTGGAGATTGGCCTTCCTCTTTAACCCTACATTATAATACTAGGTTAAGTAGAGAGAGTTAGAGCTCAACATTGAGGGAGGGCGTGTGTGTGCGCGCGCGTGCTCGCGTGTGATGGACAGGGACTCTGCATGTGCATCCAGGATGCCTCTAAGTCAGAAGAGTGGCACAATCCATCATGGCATCTCCTAGACACTTATTTGAATGATTCGAGGGGCTCCTGATGAGTGGACCTGCCACCAGAACGAAGAAACTTAGCAAGCACAGCTGCCCTCAGTAGCTTTGTCCCCTCTTAGTGTTACCAGTCTTTTCTGGACTTCCTAGATAATGGGGTCTACCATCAAGACACCATCTGTCTGGAGCCCGAAGCTGAAACAACTCAAAACCAGGAATATGGGCTGGAAAAGCAGCTCAAACGTAGAGGACTTGCCTAGCATACTCCAGGCCCTGGGCTTCAGGCTAGCACTGAAAAACGAAACAAAATAAGAAATTAAGGAATATAAAAGCACAGACATACGTTACTCTGTTGATGCAGGACAACTTCTTTAACCTTTGGTCAGTTTATGGTGGGGACCGGTGTGGGTTGCGGAGAGGATCAGATGACACATCATGCCCCACACCAGTATCCCGCACAGTGTAAGTCAGGTACAGTGGCTATTGCCACTATCACTTCTTGTCCTGTGGTTAGGATAAGCCTGCGATTTCTCTCTTCTTCACATGTTTTCTTGTTAAAAAGAAACAAACACCAGACTCCCACATTTGAAGGCATTCACTTGGGACAAAGCACAGATTCTGGAACCAGGCTGACCGGCTTTGAATTCTAGGTCCTCACCTTAGCGGGTAGGTCGCCTCCGGCAAATCATTTAGCTTCTTTGTGCTTCCATTTCCTCACCGGTAAAATACGGACAAAGGTTTTACCTACTTCCTTGGTATGTGGTAAGGATTAGTATATTTAAATACCTTGGATTAATGGACCTGGGAGACATGTAATAACTGGTAGCTATCGTGAATATTATTATCATTAGCACTGAACCAATCAGGTGACTGCATTGCACAAACATATATAAACTTCCCAGAAAGCTTCCAAACTACGTAGCACACGATGGTCACTGCCTTCAGGTTCTTTTCCAAAGCTTGGAGAAGTTTCTTCTCCCCGTGACCAAGCTGATGATTCTTCTCTTTTGACCTTCCTCTTTCCAGCCCCCACACTTGTGGACAGGTAAGGTAGCTTAATCCCTGATGCTCATGCCCTGCTCCCACCTTTCGAAGAGCAGAGCAGCTCAATCAAGCAAAACAGAAACAAAACCAAAACCAAAAAAACCTAAACAATTCCTCTAGAGAGAGGACCAGAGCAGCAAATAGCTGACGCCTCAGTATTCTCTCCAGGACATACGATTCACTATAGTGGCTTATCTGAATTTATAGCACCAATTCTGCAGATTGGCTCTTTTACATCTGTCTCCTGGGACACAACCTTGAAATCCTTTACTCAGTCACCTCTGAATTGAATGCTGGATACCTCAGATCAACTGAATTCCTATGACTAGTAGAACTCTTGGTCTTCACAGAATTGATTTGCTGTTTTTCTTTGTTTGTTTGTTTGTTTTATTTGTCTGCGGATCCCAGGACCAGCCCTTTCAGCTATGGGCTTATGGACTTATTTCAGTTCCAAGGCTGGAGCCTTGTCCTGTCTCTTTACTTCTGGGAGAGAAAACTTTCTCCACATGTAAACTCAAATGACCCTCTCTGGTGCATTATGCCATCAAACTGAGGAAAACAAGCCAGCTAAAATTTATCTATAACCTGAAACTCCAAATATTTTATATGTGTTTGATTTCACAGTAGTCATATAAGAACAAATTTTATTATTTCGTTTCAGATGTGGCAACCAGGTCTTAGGGAGGCAGGGCTTTGCCCAAAGTCACACAATAAGTGAGTGGTAGAGATAGGATGTTAACTCAGGTTTGTTTAACTTTCAAACATTGTGTTGCTGTTCTTCTCATTATAGCATGTTATTTCCTTATTTTCCAAAACTAGCATGATGTTTGTTGTTTAAATTTTAATTTTGATGACTTAATTTTGACTTTGCATCCTTTATTTATGATCCTCTTGGAAGTAAAGATTATGAATGGGTAGGAAAGAAATGAAAGATACTATCCTGTATTGAATATATCCTTACTCTTGCTTTCCTATTTATTTTCCTTCCTTTTCCTTCCTTCCTTCCTTCCTTCCTTCCTTCCTTCCTTCCTTCCTTCCTTCC
>PVKS010036641.1:0-19014 GCA_004027875.1 Aplodontia rufa
TTGTGTATGTGGTGCTGGAGTTTGAACCTGGGTCCTTGTTCATGCCAGGCAAGTGCTCCAACCACTAAGCCACCGCTCCAGCCTGCATGAATCCATTTATATAAACAGTCCTGAATAGTAAAATCCATAGAGACAGAAAGCAGATTAGTGGTTGCCAGCGACTGTAAGAAAGGTGTTGGGGTGTGATTTCTTCACAGGGTGATGAAAGTGTTCAGAGTTAGGTAGTGGGGGCAGATGCACAATTTGTGAACATACTAAAACTCACAAAATTGGACATTTTTTTATGTTTTTTTAAAGAAAGAAGGACTGTGAGAGGGAGAGAGAGGAGAGAGAAAGAGAGAATCAATTTTTTAATTTTATTTTTCATTTGACTTTCATTGCTCTGACACTTTGTTGTGTACGTGGTGCGGGAATTTGAACCCACGTCCTTGTGCATGCCAGTCAAGCTCCAGAACCACTAAGTCACTGCTCCAGCCCAAAATTGGACATTTAAATGGGTGACTTCTGTATGTGAATTATAGCTCAAATTAAAAAGTGACATACCTCTACCACATTCTCTTGGTCACAGAGATCAACCCTGATACAATTACACAAAGGTGTAAATATCGGGAAGCTTGGACCATTTGGGGACCGATTGGAGGCTGGCTACTATAATGTGTCTTCAAAAGTTTATGTCCTATTTCACCGTACCTCTTCTTCCTTGTTCAATGTCCCCATCTGGATGCAGCTGCTGCTGGACCGGCACTAACACCCGTGCCCTCCACTCCTTTCTCTGGCCAGCCCAGGCCATGTTTCACACGGAGCTCCCTCCCCACCTTAAATAACATCCTCTTGAACAAGACTGGAGATGAGATATTGCCTTCTTGCAAATCAGTATTTCTTGCTGGGTTTTCCATTCTCTAGTTTAACAGTGTCTCAAATATAATCATTAGAGACACATTGTCTCCAATCCTGGAAGAGATCCTGTAAGGTACAGATGTGTACTGGAAAGGGAATATAATTGGCCCAGGTTCTACACTACACAGTAGCCATAACCACACCAGGGAACATGTTCTCTGTGTGACACATTATTCCACAAATGTCCTGCCAAGACCTCATCTGATCATCGCACCCACCCAGCGAGGTAGGTACCACCATCGATATTTTACAAAGGAGAAACTGAAGCCCAGAGAGATTAATTAGCACACCCAGGTTATGGAAGCAGCGAGTGGAAGATCGGCCACCGAAACCCAGGGCTGCTGGGCTTGCACTGAGCGCACCAAGGCGGGGGCTTCCGGATTTTATTTGTGGATGGTATCAGTTAACTGACTCACAACATCCACCGTAACTTTGCTCTAGAAAGGATTTGAAGTAGCAAATTCTATTCTCATGACGTCATGAAATTATTCTCTTCTCAGAAAATCAATGGCTGCCGTTTCCCACGCAGATCTGCCACAGGAAGAATGAGTGACCTTCTGATTTTATGCATCTCTATATAGCTTTGACGTTTCTGTCTAGCTGGCTCTCCTTTTCTCTCTCACTATAATGGGAGATTTTGAGCAAGACCTTCCAGACCCAACTCCACAAGCCCATTTGCCTCCAGAATGGCGTCTCCATCACCCCAAGGGGGCGCTGTGGTTCAGTCAGTGCCAGGGCTGCCTCCTTCAGCATCCTCTGAGGGAGGAAAGGCAGGATAAATTTAGGATCTGGAATGTGCTGGAAGACCTGTTCCTGCATTTATTTAGGATCTGGAATGTGCTCGAAGACCTGTTCCTGCATTTATTTAGGATCTGGAATGTGCTGGAAGACCTGTTCCTGCATTTTTGTGTGTGTGTAAGAGCTGGACAACCACTTCATCAAACACAGAGGCCTGGTGTTCTTGGATTAAAAGGAAACAGCTGAGGAGGTTTCCGCATAATTCTGAGGAGCCTGCTTTCAAGATGTGTCCACGTTATGAGACTGGGGTGGATGAAGTGGTGCGGGGAGGGATCCTGAGCTAGAATCGGCCTTCACTTACTTTGTCAGTATCCGTGTATGCATGAATATGTAACAACGATTCCCTCCAATATGTAAGATTATTTTGAATAAATTAAAAAATGTGTCCACGTGAGTAAAGGAATAGTGACAGAAAACCCACTTAATGAAAAACAGTCTCAAGAGCCACACACTCACGCAGGCCCTTTCCAAGGTCCCAGAAAGAGGTCCTGCAATGCGTCCAAATGTCATATGTTCCCATAGAGTTTGCAGAAGTGCAATGTTTCTTTTAAGCACAGCAAGGGTTGCTATTTCTTCTTCCACCTTCCCTTGGACACATGCGTCCTCAGGTGGAGTGCTGCCGCGTGGCTGTTTTAGTCATCCAAGTCTGTAGCTCTGGGCCTAAGGTCAGGCAGAATATCACGCTGGAAGGGCGAGGGGGAGGAAGGCAGCTCAGGACATGGTAATCAGCGGGGAGAGGGAGAGTGGGGGTGGGGGTGGAGAAAAAGAGAGACACAGAGAGAGACAGACAGAGAGAGGGAGCGCTTTGCTCTCCAGGGACAAAATATAAACCCCCGGTCGAAGTCATGCCACATGACCTACTTCCTCCAGCCACACTCTACCTGCCTACAGTTACCACACAGTTAATCCATTGTTGTACTCAAACTGAGATAAAGACACTCCAGCCACTCACATATAAGCCAAAGAAGCCTTTACTGAGCTGGCCAGTGGCAACCACTCTGGACCCCCAAACATCAGGTCTCAGAATGATGCACCTTCTAGCCGTGTAGCAGGGCTTATAAAGGGTATGGAACTCCCCGTTACTAGTCTTGTTGTCAAGCAAGCAAGCTGAGTAAGAAAGCAGAAAGTTTGCAGTTAGCAATTGGGGGGAACGTCCCAGTACCTCATTGTTCAACCCGGATTCAGGTGGGGAGCTATTTTAGTAGCTTGGTGACCCATTCTTCAGTACATGGGAAACTTCCTTCTAAGGGAGAGGAGAACACAGAATGGAGTCCCTTTGCTTCTAACACCGTATCAGTGGATTAACCCAGTGCTAGGTAAAGCTCTCGTATTCTAATCATTTCACCTCTGAACAGTCTTGCATTGAGGTTTTTTTTTTTTTAAGAGAGGGACAGTGAGAGAGTAAGAGAGAGAGAGAGAGAGAGAGAGAGAGAGAGAGAATCAATTTCATTTAGCTTTTCATGTGGTTTTCCTTGCTCTGACACTTGGCTATGTACATGGCGTTGGGGTTCCAACCTGCATCCTCGTGTATGCCATGCAAGCGCCATAACCACTGCTGAGCCACTGCTCCAGCCCCACACATGAGCTTTTGAGGGATACCTGGTATCTAAACCATAACAGTGACCTTGGGTACTACTTGGATTTGGATAAGGTGAAGTGAAGACGGAGATTCATTTAGTTGGGGGTTAGCAGAGTACATTTATGTGAGTCGCTGCCATCTGTAGAGTTATCAGACGGCCTGGCAGGAGATGACTGACCCCACATCAGGACATGAGGGTGCGGGCGGTTGCAATAGGACTGCGTGCCCGGCACCAAACTTACATTCACAGTGGCAGAAGAACAAGGTTTGGAATGTGTGGAAGCAAAAGTTAGTCCCCAGGGAATGGTTAGACGTTTGTTATAGGCTCAAGATTTGGTTCTCCTTATGCCCAGTCAAACAGAAGCATTCTTTAGCCAAGAATGTACTTAATGTACACCATATGATTTTATGGGAACCACATGAAAGAGTATTTCCAGGGCATGAATCTGTAACACAATTACACACAATTTCTGCAGATAAAGTTGTATCTTTTATGCAACTCAACAGCCAATCATTAAAATAATTATACCGGGGCTGGAGCAGTGGCTTGGCAGTTACAGTGCGTGAGTACGCAAGTTCAAACCCCAGCACCACATACACAACAGAGTCTCAGAGCAACGAAAACCACATGAAAAACTAAATTTAAAAAATTTCTTTTTCTCTCTCTCTCTCACTTCCTTCTGTCTTAAAAAAACAAAAAGCACTAACAGCCCAATTAATAAATGGGCCAAAGAGCTAAATAGAAACTTCTCACCAGAGGACATTGATCAAGCCAATGAATACATGAGAAAGTGCTCTAAATCTCTAGTAATCAGAGAAATGCAAATGAAAACCACATTAAGATATCACCTCATGCCAGTCAGAGTGGCAAAGATGAAGAAAATAAACAATAATAGATGATGAAGGGGCTGTGGAGACATAGGCACACTAACACACTGTTGGTGGAGCTGCAGACTGGTACAGCCCCTCTGGAAAGCAGTGTGGAGAAGCCTCAAAAAACTAGGGATGAGTCCACCATACGACCCTGCTATTCCACTCCTGGGAATCTTTCCAGGGGACTTAGAATCAGCACATTATAGTGACACAGCAATATCGATGTTCATAGCAGCACAATTTACTATTGCTAGGCTATGGAAACAACCCAGATGTCCCTCACTGGATGAATGGATCCAAAAACTGTGGTACATTTATACCATGGAATTTTACTCAGCAATTAGAAACAATGACCTTGCAGCCTTTGAAGGTAAACAGATGGCTATGGAAGAAATTATGCTGAGTAAAATCAGCTTAACCCAGAGAACCAAGGGTCGATTGTCTCCACTCATCTGTGGAGGTTGGGACTAGACCCTGACCAGTGAGAAAGTTGGCCTATTATCATGTGTTAAATCCAGATAAGATATAATGCTATACAACACAATCCTTTTTTAGAGATGTGGGGGGAAGGGGAAGGGAGGGATAAGGGTGGGTAATTGGGGGGGCACCCCTGTGGGTAATTGTAATTTCCAGAATCTATACACATTTTATATTATTTTGTTAAAAACTTGTATGGTTGTTCAAAAATAAAAAAAAATAAATAAAATAATTTAAACAAAACAAACAAACAAACAAAAAAACCCAAAAAGCAAAAAACCAATTATACCAACCAAGCGGGAAGGATGAGCTATCTTTCCATAAAAAGTGATATCAAATCACTGCTATATAAACAGGTGATCAGAGAGCACACAGCCAAAGTCTGCAGGGGAAAATGTCATGCAGGTTTCTCATAATATTTAATTAATAAATATTTCAATTAATAAACGTGTTAGGTTATGTTTGTGACATTTGTCAGCTTTTCAGAGTTTTCTATTTATTTTTGCTATGGTCACTTTATCACGTTAAATCATATTTTCTTTCAGGCCTAACTTATGTTTGTATGGTTGTATTCCTTTGGTCCCAGCGGGCCTCTGAGATTACATACATTTCAGCCTTTGTACAACCGGAACGTGCCCCTGATTGCAGGCGCTTGCTCTAACAGGAAACCAGCAGAAGAGTGGCAGAAATACACACATTTTAAAATCTGGCTTTTGGTCATCGGAAGTTTTATTTCCGAGTCTGGGGTTTAGTTGTGCGGATTTCCTTGTTAACTCAGTTTTGCTGAAGTATGGTTTACACATAGACAGTAACCTGCAGAGATGTACACATTTCAACGGCTTTTGACAAACTAACCTCTGAACGCAGACAGCAAAACACTTCCCTCATCCTCCAGAATTCCCCTGTGCTGCTTTCTGGTAAATGCTCCCCCACCCCAGCAGACCATATTCTGGTTTTCACCACTGGAGATCAGTTTGCCTGTTTGTGAACCGCATATGAACGGGATCCCACCGTGTGGGCGCGTTGGCTGCTGACTTCTCAGCACGGTGACGGTTACTCTTACGTGTCAAGTTGATAAGGGGTGCACAGATCGCTGGTGGAATGTGACTTCTAGGCCTGTCTGTGTGGGTATTTCTGGAAGGGATCACTGTGTGAATTGGTGGACTGAGCAAAAATGTGGGTAGGCATCCTACCCTCTGTTGAGGGTTCAGACAGGACAAAGGCAGAGGGAGGGTGAATTCTGTCTCTTCGTGAGCTGAGGCATCCGCCTTCTCCTGCCCTTGGACTTTGGAACCTCTGGTTATCTGTCTCTGGGACTTAACAAGCAGCAACCCCTACCCCCTGCCAGATGGCAGGTGGTGGAACTTCTCAACCTCAATAGTCACATGAACCAATTCCCATAACAAGTCTCTGTTGTCTTTCTCTTTCTCTTGTCTCTGCATTTCTGTGTTTCTCTTTATAGCTATGTATCTATCTATCATCTCTATATCTATCTATATCTATCATCTATAATCTGTCTATATCTATCATCTATCTATATCTACCTCTCATCTGTCTATCTATATGTATCATCTATTTATTTAAGTCTATCATCTATTATCTATATCTATCATATATCTACCATCTATCTATATCTATCATCTATTTATCATCTGTCTATATCTTCATCTATCTAGATCTATCATTGATCAATCATCTATATCTATCATCTATCTATAACCTGTCTATATCTATCATCTATCTATCATCTACTTATCAATCATCTGCCTATATCTATATGCCATCTGCCTATATCTATCATCTATCTATAATCTGTCTATATCTATCATCTATCTATATCTATCATCTGTTTATTTATAGCTACCATCTATCTATATCTATCATCTACTTATCAATCATCTGTCTGTATCTATCATCTGTCTATATCTATCATCTATATAATCTGTCTACAGCTATTTATTGTCTATCTATATCTATCATATATATCTATCAACTATTTATATCTATCATCTATCTATATCTATCATGTATTTATTTATATCTATCATCTACTTATCAATCATCTGTCTATATCTACCATCTGTTTATATCTATCATCTATCTATAATCTGTCTATATCTATCTATTGACTACATCTACCTATATCTATATATCTATATCTATCATCTATTTATATCTATCATTTACCTATATCTATCATCTATTTATATCTACCATCTATCTATATCATCTACTTATCATCTGTCTATATCTATCATCTATCTATAGTCTGTCTATATCTATCATCTAACATCTATAACCTGATTATATATATCACCTACTTATCAATCATCTGTCTATATCTATCATCATCTGTCTATATCTATCATCTAACATCTATAACCTGATTATATATATCACCTACTTAACAATCATCTGTCTATATCTATCATCATCTGTCTATATCTATCATCTATCTATATCTGTCATCTACTTATTGATCATCTGTCTATATCTATCATCTATCATCTGTCTATAACCTATCTATCATCTACTAATCAATCACCTGTCTATATCTATCATCTATCTACCTATCAGCTATCTGTCTGTCTGTCTACTTACCTACCTACCTACCTATCTAATATTCTATTGGGTCTAGTTTTCTGGAGACCCCTAATATACTGATTCTGAGTTTCACCCATGCTGTTTAGATCAACAACCATTGCTGTTTATTGATGAGTACTAGATCGCTATTTCTCCATTTGCCTTTTGAAAATTTGGATTATTTTCAGGTGGTGGCTCTTATGAATAAATATAAATTTTTGCGTACAAGTCATTTTACGAAGACACTTTTCATTTCTCCTGAGCAGGCTCTCAGGAGTGGAGTTTCTGGGTCTTATGGTGGATATTTATCCAGAAGGAACTAGTAAAACCTTTTTCAAGGAAGTTGTGCCATTTAAATTCTCATCAGTGGTTCATGATAGCCCCAGTTGTTTCATACACTTACTTGCCTGCATCCTGACGGGCGTGAAGTGGTATCTTGTGGTTTTAACTTAATTTCCCTCATTAATAATGATGTTAGACTTTTCATGTGTTTACTGACCATTCCTATATTTTTAATGAAATGTTAGTTTATCCATTTCTATTTGAATTGTCTTTTACTGTTGAGTTGTAGTTTTAAAAAAACAATATGGACATAAGTTCTTTATAAAGCCTAGAGATGGGGCTGGAGCAGTGGCTAAGTGGTTATGGTGCTTGCCTGGCATGCACAAGGACATGGGTTCAAACCCCAGCACCACGTCCACAATGAAGTGTCAGAGCAACAAAAGCCACATGAAAAACTAAAATTGATTATTTCTCGCTCTCTCACTGACCATCTTTCTTTAAAAAAAAAAAAAGCCTAGAGATATCTATTTACCTTGAGCACATTTTCCTCTTCCATCCAATCTGTGGTTTGTATTCAGTGGATTTTTTTTAACTTTTTATTTTGGAATAGTTTTGGAGCTACAAAAAGGCTGCAAAATAAAAGTTCCTATAAACCCTTCACTCATCATCCTCTGAAGTTAACACCCTACATTTCCCACAAATGTGAAGTTTTATTATTATTTATTTTTAATGTGATTTTGTTATCAGAGAGCATGATTACCACAACCAAGTTAGTTAACATAGCCGTCTCACACGGTGACCTTCTGTGCGTATGTGGTGAGCTATTTCAGATCTACCATCTTAGCAAATTCCAATAAAATAGAGTGCTATTTACTATTACTGCCACACTGTTCATTTCGTCTCCAAAACTTATTCATTCTGCATGAGTGAAACTCTGTAATCCTTGACCAACCAATTTCCATTTCTTGTACTCCTCAAGCCTCTGGCAACCCCCATTCTATTCTCTGTTGTCAGGAGTTCAACTCTTTTAGATTCCTATGAGTGAGATCATGCAGTATTTGTCTGTTTGGCTTATTTCACACCGCATAATGTCCTCCAGGTTCATCCTATTAACAATCGGCAGGATTTCCTTCTTTTTCATGGCTGAATAATGGTTCCCTGCAAGCCACATTTTCTTCATCTGTTCATCCATCAATGGACACTTAGGCTGCACCCACATTTTGGCTATTGCAAATAACATTTCCAGGAGTATGGGTGTGCAGATATCTCTTTTGAGTACTGATTTCCTTTGGGTACACACCTAGAAATGGGATTGCTAGATCTTATGGTGGCTATAATGTCCTCTCTCCTTTGCACTTTGTTAGCTTAGCTGAAATGTTGCCATGGTCGCTTGGGGTCCTGGGCTGGAGTGCACAGTGGAGCCCGGACTCCACTTCTGAGCAGAGACGGATTGTTCAGATTGGAGTTTCTGTGCTGGACACGCCTGTCCCTCTGCCTTACTGCCGTCCCCGTGCGTCTCCTTGTTTGTTTCTTGGAGTGTGTTGGGCTGGTCTGACATGCAGATGGGAAAGTTTTCAGTCCTGATTCCTCCTCATCCCTCTGCCTCACTCCCATTAGAGAGAGACTGGTGTGATTAACGGTGTTGTGTATTTCTCTGAGGCTCTGTTCATGTTTTCATTTCCTGTTCTCCAGACTGGCACAATCTATAAACGCATGCAGAGAATGGTCGGCTGCTGAAATCTGATGTGCTCTCAAGGGCAGAGCGAGACAGCACACAGCAACGGCTCTGGCCTCTCTTCCTGTAAGGGTGCTAATCCCATGGTGATCGCTGCACTCGCAGGACCACATCCGAGCCTAATTATCTGCCAAAAGCCTGTCTCCAAATACCGTCATTCAGGCGAGTTCTGCGGGTACTCACGCTCTGATGGTAAGCATCAGTGGCTTTTGGAAGGCTCTGAGGCAGAAAAGCAGAAATACCTGGCATGCTCTTGACGTGGGGCCTGCTAAGGTACGAGGAAAGGGACATTTTATATATGGAGCATACAGATGTATTCAGGGCATGATTATTCTGGTTAGATTCTCATTTTTTTTTTTTGTCCATTCAACTGTGTCCTTTGTTGAGCTAAAAGTGACAGTTTTGCATACTTCTCCACTTATGCCCATAACTTTCTGATCTATGAGGGAGTTGCTGTGTTACTGTGTTCTAGATATTTGTAGGTAGTAGATCATCTCCCTGAATCTTGGTTCTTGGTGTGAGGACATTGCTGTCTCAGTCGAAGCTCAGGGTCAACGCTTTCTGGCCTCATTTTGATAATCTCTGCTTTCTTCCTGCGTCTCTGCTACCTCTTTCCATCTGTGTTTGGCCATTCTGACCGCAGCTTCGGGTGTTTCTCCTGCATACAGCACAGCAGGGTTTTGCTCTGTGAGTCGATCTCAAAGTCTTTTTCCCTTAGGAGATGAGTTTCTACTTATAAGTGTGCAAATGAGGGATGTGTTTGGTTCAATAAATATCTTGTTATATTTGCTGTTTTTTGTTTTCTTTCATATGCAGTCTTTGTGCAGTCTGTTTTGCTTGCTCTTTAAAACCTCTTTGAGGGGCTGGAGTAGTGGCTTGGCGGTTAGGGCACCTGCCTAGCATGTGTGAGGACGCGGGTTCGAATCCCAGCACCACGTACACAATGAAGTGTTGGAGCAACGAAAGCCACATGAAAAACTAAATAAAATTGATGCTCTCTCTCTCTTTCATTGTCCCTCTCTCTTTATAAAAAAAAAGAAAACAAAAACCTTCTTTGGGATGTTTCTAAGATTCTGAAAATGTGTTCCCATAATGCCTTGTTCACAGGTCACTCTGTGTGCTCCTGTGCCACCTCTAAGACACCACCGTTTTGGATTAGGGGCCACCCTGCTGCAGTAAGGCTTATCTTCCCTAGTATATATGTTGACCTTGGTCCCAAACGCAGTCACATTCCTAGGTACTGGGGGTTAGGACATTTGACTCTGCAGGACACAGCACAACGCGTCGTCACCCCACCTCCAGATCCATGGTAATTGTCTCGCACTCTGTCCTTGGACTCTTCAAGCTAGTAAGCGTGCGGGTTTCTCCCCCAGTTTTAGTCACCTCTGTGGAGGATGGCTGTGGGCTGACCTCAGGCTAAACGCCGTCAGAATGGAAAACTTACACAGTGCTATTAATCTCTTCTGCCAGGGTCTGTTCCCCTTCCACACCTGCTTCTTTTCGGTTGTTCTCCAGTGGGTTCAAGTCGTTTTTAAAAATATTGGGACTGCAAACTGGTTCAGCCACTCTGGAAAGCAGTGTGGAGACTCCTCAAAAAACTAGGGCTGAATCCGCCTTATGATCGATCCAGCTATTCCACTCCTGGGTATTTTCCCAAAAGAGCTAGAATCAGGATATTATAGAGATACGGCGTTATCAATGTTTATAGCAGCTCAATTTACTATAGCTAGATTATGGAACCAACCCAGATGCCCCTCACTCGACGAGTGGATACAAAAACTGTGGTACATTTATACAGTGGATTACTACTCAGCCATTAGAACAATATTATGGCTTTTGCAGCCAAATGGATGGAGACGGAAAAAATTAGGCTAAGTGAAGTATCCCAATCTCAGAGACTCAAGGGCCGAATGTTTTCTCTCATTTGTGGAAGCTAGAATACAATCAGAAGCAGTATGTTAGATGGCTAAGCTAATAATAACCTCAATATGTATGAATTTTTACACAAACAGGGGGAACCTTGCCAAGGATGCTGGGAGACATGGTAGGGGAGGGATTAGGAAGGATATCAAGGAGACTGGAGGAAGGGAGTATGGGGGAATCAACTGAGAGGGAAACCTCCAACCTCCACAAGAAGTCTATTTAACACAGGGGTTCAACTGGGGAAAACATAGCACCATGGGGAACCCAAAGGGGGAAATCATGGAATGGCATCAGCCTTGGCTTGCTATGTGAATATACATTTGTTCCTGATTGTTTGATAATGATTCCTCCTAATTGTAAGTCCATATTTAATGAATAATAAAAAAAAAAAAAAGAACTGGGTGGTGACGGGGCTGGAGTGGTTGCTCAGGGGGTAGAGCACTTGCCATGCATGAGGACCCAGGTTCGAACCCCACTACACAACTATGTGCCAGAGAAACAAAGGAGAGATGAAAAATAAATAAAAATTGATTATCTTTCTCATTTTCACCCTCTTAAAAAAATATATGTATATATATGTGTGTGTGTGTGTGTGTGTATGTGTGTGTGTGTGTGTGTGTGTGTGTATGGAATTTAAGATAGCCCTTTGCTGCAAGGGGAGGACTCCAAAGTTCTTTCACCATCACTGCAAGATTCTTCTCATTTTATATTTTGCTTGGGGTTTTGTTTGCTGGTTTTTGTCTTTTTCTTTTTTAAAAATCATATCTGCAAAGGTGTAAGTCAGTCTGGGAAGCAGTTTCTCTCTGCTTCGTAATTTGTTATCAGTTGAGGGATTCTTATCAGCTGAAATGTGCTTCTGCTTTCGTTCCCTTTGCACAGTGACTCTGGATGCTGTCTGCCACGTCCCATCTATTTGGAAATGTCCTCTTTTTCTAGACCTGCAATAACAGGAACTGGTAATTCTCTTAGAGGGCTGACCGCATTTCGCGGCTCAAGAGCACCCTCTTCTGTTCAGTTAAGAGAACTGCGTCTTCTTCAACATTTTTTTTTATTTTTTATTTTTGAACGACCATACAAGTTTTTAACATAATAATATAAAATGTGTATAGATTCTGGATATTACAATTACCCCCAGGAGTGACCCCCCTAATTACCCACCCTTATCCCTCCCTTCCCCTTCCCACCATATCTCTAAAAAAGGATTATGTTGTATAACATTACATCTTATCTGGATTTAACACATGATAATGGACCACCTTTCTCACTGGCCAGGGTCTAGTCCCAATCTCCACAGATGAGTGGAGACAATCGACCCTTGGTTCTCTGGGTTAAGCTGATTTTACTCAGCATAATTTCTTCCATAGCCATCCGTTTACCTTCAAAGGCTGCAATGTCATTGTTTCTAATTGCTGTGTAAAATTCCATGGTATATATGTACCACGGTTTTTGGATCCATTCATCCAGTGAGGGACATCCGGGTTGTTTCCATAGCCTAGCAATAGTAAATTGAGCTGCTATGAACATAGATATTGCTGTGTCACTATAATGTGCTGATTCTAAATCCCCTGGAAAGATTCCCAGGAGTGGAATAGCAGGGTCGTATGGTGGACTCATCCCTAGTTTTTTGAGGCTTCTCCACACTGCTTTCCAGAGGGGCTGTACCAGTCTGCAGCTCCATCAACAGTGTGTTAGTGTGTCTATCTCTCCACAGCCCCTCCAGCATCTATTATTGTTTATTTTCTTCATTTTTGCCACTCTGACTGGCGTGAGGTGATATCTTAATGTGGTTTTCATTTGCATTTCTCTGATTACTAGTGATTTAGAGCACTTTCTCATGTATTCATTGGCTTGATCAATGTCCTCTGCGGAGAAGTTTCTATTTAGCTCTTTGGCCCATTTATTAATTGGGCTGTTAGTGTTTTTGTAGTTGAGATTTTTGAGGATTTTGTAGATTCTGGATATGAGACCCTTGTCAGAGGAATCATAGCCCATGATTCTCTCCATTTCCATAGGAAACCTCTTGACTCTTTTGATTGTTTCCTTGGCAGTGCAAAAGATTTTTAGCTTTATGGCATCCCATTCACTGATTTTTTACTTTACTTCCTTCACTTTTGGAGACATGTAACACAACACTTTTTTATGTGGATAGATTTCTGACCTTTAATTTTAAAAAGCATACTTAACTTCTTCAGCTGCTGGCATGTTATTTCCTGATATGAGTGAGGGTTTCAAGGGGATGTTCACTTTGTGAAAATTTGGTGAGCTCTATACTTACTATATGGGCCTCGGTATATATGAATATTACAATATAATTGAAATCTAAATAAACAGGTCCACAATTCTCTAGTGACCAATGGAATAGTATTATAGCTAAGAAAATTATCTTCTACATTCCAACTTTGTGACCTACTTTTGTCCATGTTTTAATTCTAAAAGTTGTACTTTACATAAACCCCTAGAAAGCTTTTTTTTTTCCCTTTTTAAGAAAGAATGAGAGAAACAATTTTACTTATTTTTTCTTCTGGCCTCCGTTTTTCTGACACTCAGTTGTGTACGTGGTGCTTGGGTTTGAACCTGGGTCCTCGGCATGCCAGGCAAGCGCTCTGTCCTGAGCCACCGCTCCAGCCTCTTGTCACTTGTTTCGAAATAATTTAATGCTTGCTGACAACCTTTCAAACGATGTCGTTATCGTTCTTGAATTCTGGGTCTCTTCTTTTTCTGCAGGACTGGGAATTGAACGCAGGAGGGTTCTACTTCTGTACTATATGCCCAGCCCTTTTACTTTTTACTTTTTGCCAGTTCAAAAAAATTTTAAATTGGTGCATTTTGCAAAATTCATTGTGATATATTCATACACACCCACCACATAATTTGATCAATTTCACCACCCAGTCCAGCCCTTCCTCTTTTGAGACGGGGTCGGGCCTCTGATTTGGGGTTGCAGGCGTGCGCCACGCACCTGCTCCGGTCACATTGCTTCCTGATCTCTCCTCTTCCTACTTTCCCCTCAGGAATTCTTTTTATTTGTCAAAATCTAGTCGTACTTCAAGACCTTTGTGATTGGAAGTTTCTTTGGTCAGAAATGCTCTTTCTGATGGATGGAACTAGAGACCACTGTGTTAAGTGAAATAAGCCAAACTCAGAAGGTCAAGGGCCATGCGATTCTCTCCTGTGCGGAAAAGGAAAAGGAAGGTGGGGGTTGACCTAGAAATCAAAGGGAGATCTGCACAGGAAAGGGACGGGGAGGGGGGCGGAAGTGCTGGGAGTGATTTTGGCCCAATTATACTGTGTGCATGTGCAAATATATAACAATCATCTCATCAACACGTACAACCACAAGGCACCAATAAAAGCTTGGGGACGGGAAGACATGCTCCTTCCTTGTTTAACTCTTTTCAGCGGTCAGCTCATCGGAAGTGTCATTAGGATGGGAACCCACCACTGTTACTCTCTAGTCCTCGGCAAAGGCTGGACTACACTGTCACAACAATCTGCCACCGCTTGGAACCATGAAGGTCCATTTCTCACTCATTCTCTGTGTTGCAGGTTGGCAGGGGACCTGCATCCACGCGCTCCTCACTCCGGGCTGATACAGCAGCTGCCATGCACAGTGACGCCAGACAGAGGAGGAAAAGAAGGCTCTGATGGGCCCAGCTTGGCCCGGGGACGACACACTTCACAGTGCACACAGGTCTTTGGCCAGAATTGAGTACAAGGCCTGGCTTCACCAGACAGGCAGAAAGAGCCCATGGGTGACAGCTCCCAGGGCTGTCACACTCCTCAACTTACACAGCATGGATAAACCTGTATCCAATACCTGACTCAAGAGCCATGGATGCCGCCATGATACTTTGTTGTGCATGTGGTGCTGGGGTTCGAACCCAAACATTCATGCATGCCAGGCAAGGGCCATAACTGCTGAGCCACTGCTCCAGCCCAGTCTCTCTTTCTAAAAAAAAAAAAAAAAGAAGAAACTAATTCCAAGACCTGAGAAGGCCCTCCTAACTGTGGTCTTCCCTCCCCAAGGAGCCAGCTGCCACCCTACCTTTGGAATTAATAATACTGCCATGATTTGAACCTTAAGGGTTCCCCAAAGGTAAACAGTGGTAAAGGCTTGGTTCTTGGTGGGAACTTTAAGGGGTGGGGCCTAATGGGAGGCCTTTAGGTCACTGCGGGGCCCTCAAAGGCCCTTTCACTCCCCAGCCAGGACGTGAGCAGCTCTGGTTGGCCACCTGCTCCTACCATGATGTGTTCCTCACCATGGCCCCCAAAGCAATGGGTCCAGAGCCTCCCACAGAATGAGCCAAAGCAAACCCCTCCTAACTGGATCATCTTGGGTATTTATCATAGCAAGGGAAAGCTGACCAGCACAAATACCCACGCTTGGATTTATCATCTCACCCCCGAGGGTGCAGCTTGTTGGGTTTCAGCCTTCATGTTCAGGTAAGGGCTGCGTATTTGGCTTGCTTCCGTCCATAAAGTAGAGGGCGTGTCAATGCCGGTGCACGTAGCTACCATATAAATGCGCCCATTCTACTGTTGTGTTGGTTACGGTTTTTATAAGTAACGTGCATATTCGAGTACGTATCTTGTAAAGTTAATGAATATAGGAATATAGGAACTTTAAATACAGGATGATAATTCCTGCATGTTCGTCTTCACTAGATAACGTGAAGTTGCTTGCAAAGGTGGTAGTAAAATAAAATGTACTTACAACAGCCAGGAGTTCCAGTTGTTCCACATCTTTTTATTTATTTTTTTTGAGAGACCGAGGTACAGTGAGAGAGAGAGAGAATTGATTTTATTTAGTTTTGCACGTGGCTTTCTTTGCTCCAACACTTCGTTGTGTACGTGGTGCTGGGGTTTGAACCTGCGTCCCTGTGCATGCCAGGCAAGCGCCGTAACTGCTGAGCGACTGCTCCAGCCCCTCTTCCATGACTTTAAGAACCCTTGATATTCTTGTTTTTTATATTGTTGCCCATATGATTTGGTATATGATGGCCTCTTTTGCTTTTGCTCTGGTAACTAGTAAGAGTGATCACCTTTACATATTTTAAAAAATGTCTTTAGGGTGATTACTCTTGTTGCCCCAGTATCATTATTAAAATGGTCCCCTTTCATTCTCTGACATGTCTGAGTGTGTCAGTCAGCCTTTGCATGGCTGTGACCAAAATACTGAAGAGAACAACAAAGGGGACGCCAAGTTCATTTGAGGCCCCTGGTTTTGGAGCTGTGAGTCCAGAGATGGCCAACTCGCCTGCTTTGGGCCCAAGGAGAGGCAGACACCACGGTGGGAAAGAGGTTCAGCTCATGGTGGGGTCAGGAAGCTGGGAAGGGGTGCACAGAGGAGATCCCCGCTTCCAGGGCCCAGCCCCAGCAACCCTCCTCTTCCAGCCACCTCCCCTACCACATGCTTACAGGTACCACGAGGCCATTCCTACTAGGACGGAGCAACTTGGTCACGGCTCTCACAATCCACTCTCTTCCCCTCTAAACATGCCTGCATTAACCCAGCAGCTCTCTGGGGACACTTCAAACCCAGACCACAACACTCCAGTTGGACAATGAATTATTCTTAGTGGAGTTCCTCCATAACGTGGAAATTTCTTTTTATTCTTTAAGAATGCTATTCATGTGCTTCAGTGTTTATGAGGAAACAAGAACAAACAGGAAGATATGGAGGGTCGGGTGAGGAACAAGTGAGAGGGAAACCGAATTTCTCAACCGCAATTGCTGAGCCTGACTCAGGCGACCGTCTGCGACGCAGCGCGGTGGAGCCTTCGGAAGGGCACCAGCAGATGGACTCGAGCCACACAACCGGCGGCCGAAATGCAAGAGCGTGTTCACTCCTTCCGTCACCATCACCACTTCAAAACGGGTCACTGCGTCTGCGGCAGCCACTCTGTTCCCTTTCGATTTGTAATAATTCTCTTAAAAACTACTGACTTGTGGCTGGAGCGGTGGCTCGGTGGTTGAGGCGCTTGCCCAGCATGCGCAAGTACACGGGTTCAAATCCCAGCACCCACGTACACAACTGTCAGAGCAATGAAAGCCACGTGAAAAACTCAATAAAAATTGATTCTCTCTCACTGTCCTTCTCTCATAAAACAAACAAACAAACAAACAAACAAACTACTGAGGGGTGAAAACGGAGCACTTTTCTTGTCATTCTCCCTGAGGGGAAGTCAAACGTGTACCTCACTGTCATCTATTTTGAAGGTAGTTCTCATTGTTACAATGCTTTCTTCACAACGGCTCTGATCCTCTCCTCCAGGAATCCAGGAAAGCCTGTCCCCCAGCTGTACAGAGGAAAGGGGCGAGGCCCTCCGAGGCCAAGGGGCCTCCCTCCCTCCCGTCATTAAGGAGAGGAGGCAGGGTTTTGCCTCAGTGCTGCCGAGCCTGTGGCTTAGCCCCAGCCAAGCGCTTTCTCCTGCTTGCACAAATGAACGGGGTTCACCAGCGAGCCGGGGCCCACACCACAAACGATTTCTTGTTCCATCCTCCATCACACGAAGCATTTCAACTTCAGAAGTTGAGCTCACTTCTAATCACCTGAATAAAAATTCTCCCGAGATGAGCGTGACAAATGCTAATTTTTCCTATTTCTAAAGCTCCCAAACAGCTGGAGGGATTTTCTTCTAAATCTTCCCAAAACTGAAGTAAACAGAAAAGAATCCCACCTTCGGGAAGAGATTAGGTGGGAGGCTTGGATTCTTTCTGGAGTTCCAAGGGACCACACGCAAGGATCTGGAAGATCTGGCGCTGGCGTCCCCCGCACACGACAGGTGCTGGGTCCGACCTCACCTGCACCTCTTTAGGCTGCGCCAGGTGTGGGGTGGACAGTACAAGAGGATCACAAGCTCACCCGTTGGCAGCACTCCTTCCCCAGGCCATTCTGGGGACACAATGTGTCACCAAGCCCTGGTGGCTGTGCTGGCCAATGTGGCAGACACAGTCACAGCTGAGTATCTGAGTTTTAATGAAAGATAAGATTTAAAAGTCACCGCTTGCCTGGCATGCGTGGGTACACGGGTTCAAACCCCAGCACCACGTACACAACAAAGTGTCGGAGCAATGAAGGCCACGTGAAAAACTCAATAGAAATTGATTCTCTCTCTCACTGTTCTCTCTTTAAAAAAAAATCCTACTGCACAGCGTGGTGGGAGGTGTCACGGGAGCAGACGCCCTGCACGGCCCTCCACTCCTCCACTGCGGTCTCCTTCTCCACCTCGGCAGCTCAGGTCTCTCTGCATGAAAGACATTTCTGCACCTAACAGAGCAGAGCAGACCTTGCGCTTCTGGAGGAGGAGGTGGGGTGCTAAACGCACGGGGCTGAAAGCTCAGGCAGGGTGCTCGGAACAAAGCAGCTGAAAATCACAGCTGGGACTGTGCATCCTCTTAGTGTCCCGGCGGCTGGCACTCTGTGGGCATTGGTGGCTTCTGCACCAGCACACGCTCCCTGCCCATTCTCCCCTGCGCTCCGCGGTGCCAGCCTCTCGCAAAACCCAGTGGCATCATCAAAACCTAGGAGAGAAGTGCACGTTCAAAAGCTGGTTGGGTGGCCAGCTCTTCCAGCCACAGTCTGGAATAACTACAGCAAGAGCAGAGTTAAGTATGAGGGATCCTTAGTCGCCACTGGAGAAATCTATCGCAGCCTCTGAGGGCTGGCGTTTCCCACGATTTGAAACACGCGCACACACACATGCATCCACGCACACACACACGCATCCACGCACACACACGCATTCACTCACACACTCACGCACACTCATGCATTCACTCACATACTCATGCATTCACGCATACACACATGCACCCCCCCACACACACACCCACGCACACACACACATTCACGCACACACACCCA
>PVKS010036642.1:0-19194 GCA_004027875.1 Aplodontia rufa
TCCCCAAGCCATTGGCTGCTGCTTCCTCCTCCACAGGAGCTCCCACTCGTGCCGAGGAAGCCAGAACGGACACCAACCTCAGGGCCCACATGGCCCTCGACAGAGCCCATCGCATCCTCCTCTTTCCCACCATGGCTTTGCGCCCTCGCACTCGCTGCGGAGGAACACGGAACCCTCTGCAGCTTGTTGCTATGTCAACTGCACCTCTCGCTCTCCTTGGGCACTTGAGATCCCACTCTGCGGTGCGTGCCTAGGGTCTGTGCCCTGACAGCAGCAGGGGAACAGCCCTGGAGTGTGACCAGAGAACCAAAAGATGCACAAGAAACGCACAACAAATCAGAGGACATCAAGGAGGAAAGCAGGGGCGATCGCCTGAATCCGCCTCCTTAGCACTCCTCGGCTCACTGAGCACAGCTAGCGCTCAAACTTCCGCCACTTGGGTGTAATTCGTATATGTTTTAGAAGACAGGGAGAAATACAGAATCCGTCTAATTTTATTTTTTCATCTGGTTTTTGTTTTTCCTCACTTAGTTGTGCATGTGGTGCTGGGGTTTGAACCTGGGTCCTCGTGCATGCCAGGCAAGTGCTCTACTGCTGAGCCATTTTTCCAGCTCCTACACTTACTTACTCAAATCTGCAAGGTGCTTACCCCACGCTTAGATCTTGTTTATAAAAACAGAAGATATACAACCTACCATTTGCAAAGTGAAGTGCTGAAGCCTCTGAGTTCATGAGTGGAGCAGATCCAGCCAAGCAGCATTTGCACATGAGAGTAACAGGTGAGTTCACGGGTCGAGCAGAGTCCAGCCAAGCAGCATTCACACATGAGAGTAACACGTGTGTTCACGGATGGAGCAGAGTCCAGCCAAGCAGCATTCGCACATGAGAGTAACAGGTGAGTTTCTGGGTGGAGCAGAGTCCAGCCAAGCAGCATTCGCACATGAGAGTAACAGGTGAGTTCATGGATGGAACAGAGTCCAGCCAAGCAGCATTCGCACATGAGAGTAACAGGTGAGTTCACGGGTGGAGCGGATCCAGCCAAGCAGCATTCACACATGAGAGTAACAGGTGAGTTCTCAGGTGGAGCAGAGTCCAGCCAAGCAGCATTCACACATGAGAGTAAGTAATAGGCCATTATCCATCGGAATCTTTGTTTAGACTCCACCGGCTTCTAAGAAAGGGCTAAGAGGTTTTAGAGATAGAAGCTTCGCAGTGTACTAAGGAAATGAGGAAGGACCCACGCGAGTCTATTTCTAAATTGACCTTTGAACCATGTCAGGAGAGGAGAAGGCAATAACCAAAGTAAAGGATGTGTGTGCTCCCAGGAAGCCCTGCCTCCTGATGCAACCCGTGGAAAGCAGCTCCCAGAAGTCCATCCACCTGTCCAGCACCCTTGAGAGGGACGGGGAGCAATGCGTGTCTGGTGCGCCCACGTCAGTGTGGCCAGGGGTTCCTGCAGAGACCAGATGACATGGGACCTTAATGCTGTTCCAACTATCACCTCCAAAATGCAGTTCAAACGACAGAGGGGGTGGAGAAAAGGCAGCCAGGTGCACACGTCTGGTGTTCCTAGGGTCTGTTAGCACTCAGGACATCTGAGAAGCAGACCTCGGTGGTTCCTGTGAGTTGATGTGGAGGAGAAGCTGAGTTCCATAGGTGAATTAAATGTGCATCTCTTCTACCTGTGAGCAGCACCCCAAGGACATCCTCCACTAATGAAGGAGGCTGGCCCAGTTCCTGTCCCAGAAGGCGAGTCCTGCTGTTTGGATGGCTCCTCCTGTGAAGGGCTGTGAGCTTGGTGTGTGGAAGCAGTGGCTCCAGTAGCTGCCCCTGGTGAGGCCTGCTCTGTGCTCACATGATGACCAGGCATGTTTACCACCTGCCACACCAAGGCCACCGCAGGCAGAGTGACAAGTGACGGTTGACAGGAGCATGGCAGGAGGGGTGCTCCACGTGGGTGAGCTGACCAGCGGCAATGGCCATCAGTGACCAAGTACTTCGTGGGGAGAGGTGTGGCGCCACCCTTGACCAAGAGGTGTGCATTCCTATCGAGAAATGCATCCAGGGCTGGAGCGGTGGCTCAGCAGTTACTGCACTTGCCTGGCATGCACAGGGACGTGGGTTTGAACCCCAGCACCACGTACACAATGATGTGTCAGAACAACAAAAGCCACATGGAAAACTGAGTAACATCATGGACTCTCTTTCTCTCTCTCACTTTTGCTCTCTTTTTAAAAAAAAAAATAACAATAATGGGTCCAGTCTGGACAGCCAGCACCGCTTCTTTCTGCATGTTAAACTTAGTTCTCAGACTATGCGTCCTGTACCCACACACATATCTTTATACATGTTCAAAACACATGGTCAGGAAAAGGGTTCGTAAGTTAAACTCAAGACCCCACACAGTTACGGACGGCGGGTGCCCAGCCTCGTGCTTGTGGCCCTTGGCCGGGGAGGCCTGTGGAAGCCTTTCCTCTGGACTCCACGGCCCGCCATGGCCAGCAGGTGCATGTTCAGGGCCGTGCGGGAAGGCCAGGGACGTCCGTGTCACGGCAGGCGCTCCTGTCTGCAAGCCGGCACCAGCATGGGCTCTGTGCTGTGGCTGTGAGCTGCTTCCACTGCCCGCAACAGCCCTCAAACCCACCTCGCCATTTTCAGGGCCCAACGCTGTTACAACCATGAGCAGCCCCCACCCCACCCCGTGCGACAGAGAGCTGCTCTGGCAGGGCTGTGGCCACACTGAGGGCATTTTCCATGTGGACACCTGACTCGGAGGACAGCTTCAGGTCTGGTCTGCTACTTTCAAACTTGGGGAAAGTGATCAGCCTCCTCCGCTCTAAAAGGAAGTCAGTGGCGCACTCCTGGACCATCTGAGGAAGAGGGGGATCAACCAGCTCAATATGTCTATGAAAGTTTTAACTCCACAAAATATAATTCCAAAGCAAGACTCTTTGGTGTCATAGTTTTTATTAAACAAATATAAACTATTTGGGCAGATAGCTGCTTCATTAAAAAGTTCACTTAAAGTAATCTTGGGTTTAACTTGCTTATTTGAAATGGACTCCGATGGAGACGGTCTGCGTGGTAGATCGAGTGCCCGGTGGAACCTCCGCAGAGGGAGCAAGGAGAGGCTGAGGCACTCTTGAAGCTGGGTGGCCCTCTCTGCCCCCTGAGCTTCTCCCGCAGGTGCCACCTATCCTCACATCCCAGGGATCTGCACTTTATCCCCTCCAGAGGTTCCCACGGTGGGTGGAAGAGGAAGCACTCGGAATAAATTAAAATGGTGCCTCTCCCTGGAGATTCAGCTCACTTGAAGTTTCCCAGGACCCCCACGTGTGTGTGTAAAGTGTGTGAGTCCACAGAAGGAGAGCAAGGACCTTTCACACTTCAGAGCCTGTCGGGATCGTCGCGCCTCCCTTGCTCCTCTCATGGCCTGATTCCAGGCTGTAGGGCGTGGGCCTGCCCACTCCCCGACTCCACTTGCCTCAGGCTTCCCCTTCCTGTTGCCATGTGGTTATCAGCTGACCAAGTCTCTCAATGCTAGGGCCTAACGAAGCCCAGGGCCTAGGCCAGGAGGGTGCTCGGCTGGGAAGGTGTGCTGCAGGTGTGCCAGGTGGACCAAAGCCCTGACGTGTGCCTCTCCAACCCGATTCCCCTGAGCGAGAGGCTGACTGTGCAGGTGACCGTTTGTGACTTGGGACAGCACAGTGCCGTGTGCTTCCCACCCTCAGGCAATCCTGGTGGGACATCCTTGTCCTCTCGAGTTCCTGCAGGCCCTGGCTCAGCAGCTCACAGTGTTACCAGTCGCCGGGGCAGAGGGCTGTCTGCTTAGGGGACCTGTGGCCTCGTTAGGTAGGACGTCAGTCTCTGTGCTCTACGGCAGCACTCGGGACCGTAAGGCATAAAGAACAAGAGCCTGCTTTGCCCCACTTGTGGGGGCTGGGAAATCTCAGACCAAGGTTCTAGGAAGTGCCGTCCTCTGCCTGGGGCTGTTCTAGGCTTCTAAGAGGCACTTGGTTGCGGCATGTCCCAGAAGGCAGGAGGACCAAGCTGCCCGCAGCCTCCATTGCGAGGGCCTTGCTCCATTCCTGAGGGAGGATGCCTCCTCACCCACCTCACACTCTCACCACACTGGTGGTGTTCAACGCCTGGATTTAGGAAGGCTCACCTTCAAACACAGCTCCTAGTGTTTCTCTTTCTTTTATTCTTCTTTTTGTTGTTGGTTTGACGTTAACTGGGACTGAGCAAGGATGGAAGTGATCTTTGGGGAACAATTGCAGGAACTTAGTGCGTGAACTGGAGGTACCTGCTGACACCTGGGAACATGATCCTCCCGGTTGGTGACCTTGTTACAGTGTTGATTGGCATATGCGTTTCACACTTGAAATCTTGGTACTGCAAAACATCGTGAAACTGATTTATGTTATCACGCATTGTGATTCATTTCAACCAACATCTGTGGAGTAACTTTCCTTGGTAAGTGCTGAGCGAGGTCCCTCTGGGAATACAAGGTGAAAAGGACAAGTCCTGCGTCTCAGGAGCTGCCCCCATGGCAGGGGCACAAAGCACATACCTGGCACATGATCAGGTAAGGCCGTGACCAAACGCTTTGAGTCCCCGCTGGAGAAAGCTGCCAACAGCATGAGCTGTGTCAGGACAGGGTTGGAGGAGGGATGCTTTCAGTGCCTCACCTCCCCAAGGTCCTTGTGGTGGGTGCAGGAAGGGCAGGGGTAGGGGACAGGGCAGTCACTTTGCGGCCTGGGCTGAAGACTCCCTGGGCAGGTGGAGAGCAGCCCTTCTGCCCTGTGGCCCTGCGGGGTCTGAGGCTGCCGGCCAGGGGGACTTCTGGGCCTCCTTTCTGTTGCTTCTCACCCTCTTCGCTTCATTGTCTTTGCCTGGGAGTTAATGAAAAATCCCTTCCTGATCGCTGCTAACGAACGCTCTGCTCATCTGACGTCTGGGCCGTACAGACTCCAGCCCACATTCGCTGGGGTGGCAAAACCATTGCAAATTACACAGATGAACAGAAAACAACGTAGCAGCCTGTATTTACTTTCCCAAAATCATGAAGACTATCACTTATTGCTGCTTGGAAGTAAAGCCCTGCTTGGTTTGGTACCGGGATGTGTCAGATCCACCTCTGTTGGAGCCTTCACGCGGGACAGGACAAGATCGCATGTTGAGCCCTTCCCAGCGTGTGGAGGAGCTGTGTGTTTGTATTTTTTAAACACAATAGCAGGCTGCTCCTCAGAGAGAAGCATTTCATGTACTTGGGGTTGACATGTGTTAGAGAGATACACATTTTTATAAAATGGGATAAATATAGTTGGGAATTCTACATTTTTGTGCTAAGGTTGTCTTGGAGTGAGACATAGCATGGTAATGTGGAAGCTATAATAATATAAATAGTGGTGCTAACCCTGACAGCTTATTTCTAAAATCAAGACGACATTAATTTCTATCAGGCCTTTGACTACTTTTGGATAATTCATAGGCCAGTGACATCTGCTACTCAGATAGGGGAAAAGTGCAGATTTTTTGACAGAGTGGAAATAAAGGCCTTTCCTCATGTCAATGAACAGAGACAAGAGACAGAGCAAGGAAATTATAATATTGAAGAAAAACGAACGCTTTGGACCTTGGTACCCGCAAAGATTTGGACAAAATGTGAAACTCCTCGGTCACCAGCAGGAGCAGAATTCCTCCAGTTGCTCACTTGTCAGAGAGGTCTGAGGACGAGGGGCGAGGGGCGAGAGTAACTCTCCTGTAGGAAAATCCAAGGCGTGAAATTCAGCTGGGGAGTCTGCAGCCACCAAAGGCAAGGGGCAGGTGCACTTCGGGGGTGAGGAGAGGAGAGTTCCTTTTGCACACCCCATCAACACGAGTGTGCCTTTTGCACACGCCACTCACTAACACTATCCACAGGCAGCATTCAGGGAGCCCAGAAGCCCGCGTTCTCGGGGTCTCCGCACTGCACCCCGCTCTTCAGCCACCGCCTGTGTGTGGTGTGCGGGTGTCTCGACGGGGAGAGTGGGAGAGAGGATTTGGCTGGCGGTCAGAGCAGCGAGCAGCGGAGCAGTTGCAGATGCTGCTATTTACACCACGCTCACGTTCAGAAGAACAAAGAGCAGGCGGCTGCCAACAAATCCCAGGAACCAGGCGCTCTCTCTGCACAGTGGCTCAGCCAACGCAGAGCAGAGGGCACAGGCGGACCCTCTCCAGACTGATGGAGCACTCTGCCGGCAGCCTCTTGGGCCACACCCGGAGGAAGGACGCCAGAACCCTCCCTTGTCACCTCTTCAAATCTTCCTTGGGGACAGTGCTGCATGCCACCCTGAAGAAGTGGCCAGGGACAGAGGGAGGACTGCAGCCCTCACCGCTGCATTCCATTGGCAGCTGCGCTGAATCCAGCCTCCCCTAGGTCGTGTGCAAACTCCCATTATCGGGGCTGCATATTGTTCCCTGTGTAGCTCAAGGCACTGTCGAAAGACAAAAGTTATTTATTTTTGGACTAGATTACCACAAATTAATTCCTGGATGCAGTCCAAGAGAGCCTGTGAGGGAGGCTGGAGGAGTAACTAGTACTCATCTGCAGTGGCGTTATTTTGAGGACATGTGCTATATTTAGCCAAATGCTAGCACATCCTATGAGACTGGTATATTATCACTAAGCCCAGAAACCGCCTGGTCTGGTTGAACAACATTTGCCAAGTAAAACCATGTTTGCTGGACGGGAGAGATGAACAGCCCTCCAGGGAATTTTATTGGGTAGTACTCACCAGTCATATTACCAGGCAGAATCCGTTTGTTTTCTCTGTTAGGAGATCTGTTGAAAGCATTACAATAAAAGTTATTTAAGTCACATAGTCTTTAATCTTCCAGCAAAATATTGTGCCCCTGCCAGCAATGAATCATATTGTATTGTTATGCCTTTTTATAGTCTGATAATCTGTACTGTGTGTTTATAACCCTTATACGCTGTATTTTATGGAGGAAAAAATTCCTACAACCAGCAATCCACAACCCCTGAATTTACCACCTTAACTAAGGGGCTTGATGGTGAGCCACGGAACAAAGGCTCAGACGCCTGCGTTGGACGTTCTCTCTATTCACGGTTGCTTAGCTCAGGGCACGGCAGGGTCTTCCTTGCTTTCTCTTTACTCTGACATGATGGTTTCCCGAGGGAATGCTTTCCCAAGTCTCAGCATTGGCAAGGGAGGAGCGGGTGAACTCGACAGAAGTCAGGGGTTGCTAGCAGATCTGAGAAGTGTTGTCCTTGAGCTTGTCTGGGGTGTGGGCAATCTTCTGCCGCTGAGCTTGAGACGCTCTCTGAGAAGCCCCCTGTCTCAGATGCGGTGTTTCACCTTGGGTCTGGCGGTGAGCATCCCGGGTGTGTGGCGCCTCTGCTTTCCTGAGCGCAAGGTGCGATCAGCTGTAGATGAGGACGCTTCCAAGTGAAAATGGCAACACTTTGCCTCCCTTTTCTCTCCCTCTGCGGTAAGCAATGGGGACGGAGGGTCTCTCTCTGAATCCTGCAAGTCCATCAGGGAGACTGGACTCTCTGGGGCAGTGGAGCCCTCGAGGTATTGGTGCAGAGTCACAGGGGAAGGACCTGGTCCTGGGTCTCCTGTTGGCAGAACTCAGCAGATGAGTCAGCGGTGTGGTCCTGCCTGGCAGCTCTGGGCCTCTTGGGAGGATAGTGGAGAGGCCAGTTGCTACTGCCCCTCTCCTCCCTGTCGAGTCGTGACTGGGAAGACCCTGGTGCAGTGCCCAGTACTGGGAGGGTTCTGGATGTGAGCCTCCTCTGCCCCTGCCTTCTGCTTGCAGAGGCCTCTGGAAGTCTCTGCTTGCAGACCTCCTCTTCCTGTCTTGGAGAGGTGGAGCCTGGCTGCAGAGGTCCCCTGCTAAGGTACCCCTGACAGGGACCCCTCTCCAAGGTGGGACTTCTCCCTGTCAGTACCTAGCTGTTGTGTGGATGCATTGGTCCACCTCATCTGCCTCAGGTGGGACAGCTGTGTTGGAGACACCCTGCTAAGCATGGCAGTGGTCAGCATGGAGGAGACACAGAGCCCACCAGACTCAGTTGACGGGAGAAAGTCCCCCAGGCTAAAAGTGACTTAAGAAGAGGGTACAGGATTGCACCATGTAAGACATCTGCACACCGCAGAGCGACAAGGGTCCAGTGCCTCCACCATGCGTCACGGGCTCTGGGCTGCCCTCCTCCTGGTTCAGCTTGCTTTGGTCTCAAAATGGTGGTGCGACTTCAGCCTCACCCCTGCAGCCTCTTTCCAGAGTGGGAGGGAGCAGCTCTCAGCCCTGGGTTTCTCTCCTAATTATGGGACAAACCGTCTCCTAGGGCAGTCTCTGCAAGACTCAGGAGGACAAGCCCGGGTCTGTGTCCTTGAAACAGCTGCAAGATAGGCACACACCTGTGGATCTGGTGTCCCTGAGACCCTCCAGGGAGAAAGAGTCATGCACCAGGTATCTCGGAAATTGGGTGGGAAGAGGGTTGGGAGTTCTGGAGGCACACATGTGTGAGTGAATGTGCAGGTGGTACATGCATGTGTAAGAGACAGTATGTGCAACAGGAAATTGCTCCACAGGGACTCTCAGGTGGCCAGAGCAGGGCACTTCCCACTGCTATGCAGAAGACAAGACTGCTTGGTGGGATTTCCCAGAAGAGACTGACGGAGGATCCCTGAGTGCTCGCACTGCTGAATGCACAAAATTTGGTCCCTCTTTTTCTGCATTATATTCTATTTTTCCTTTGGCCAGCTCTAACAAGAATTAGTGATGCAGAGATGAACCAAGGAAGAACAGTAAATTTTTCTACTGTTTTATTAGATTTAAATTAAAGTACACATTTTCTCCCTTCGTCCAACTCCCTAACTCTTCCGATGACTTCTACTTACCCTATCTGAATAAATGCCATTTAATGGATTTATTGTTTTTTGAAAGTCATCTTATTGTTTTCATAAAGATCATAACCTGTTCACTGTAAAACTTTCAAACAATACAGTATAGAACATAAAATAAGAGCAAAAGCGTCCTAAATCTAATCATACTCTTAACATCTTGGTGGATATTACTTAGACATCTGTATCCATCTATGCACCTATAAATAGAAATTTGCTTATCCAGTGAACAAACATTTACTGATCACCTATTGTGTGCCTGGCTCCAGGAGGGGCCCTGGGAATACAGTGTTGAGCAAGACCAGATGGCACAGCCTGCTTGGGCAGCCTGTGTCCTCTGCAGCAGCCCCATATTCACCAGATGCTTACTACAGTACCGGGCTGCCAATGGCTGGATTAAGGAAGGGACAGTCTTCCAGGGCAACATGAAATGCAAAAACTAACAGATCTTGGGGTCTGGGGGTGAACAGAAGTTAACTGGGTGGATGAGGGGTGTGGGCATTCATGGGCAATTCTAAGGCCCAAGCAAGGAGAGCTTTTCAAGGAGGGGGCCTGAAAGTTCATGAGGCCAAAGGAGGGGACCAAGTAACAGGGAGAGGAGTAGAAAACAAGGCTGGAAAATTAGAGATGCTAGACCAGGCAGGGCCTGCAGGATTCTGAGCTTTAGAGCGCCGGGAAGCCATGAAAAGATCTGAAGCACCCGGGGAAGCTGAAGGGAGAAGACAGGACGGAAGGATACCAACAGACATGGCGGACACTGGATTTGGAACCTCATGGTAGACAGTAAGCAGAAACAGTTTGGAGATGCTGGGAGGGGAGCCTGGCCCAGCTGGTGGGATCATGGAGAAGTGTTAAAGACTACCTGTGTGCAGCCTGAATCACTGGCTGGCTAGGTTCCGAGGCTGCCAGGGAGAAGGTTACAGGACGAGCAGAGTACTGGTGGCAGCTTTGGGTACCAAGGGGGCAGAACTAGCTGGAGTTTGGGGACCAGAGTGCGGGGGAACAGTTGGTGCTAGTATCACACACTTGGAAATCATCAAGCAGACGTCTAGGCCTTGGACTTGGGAACGGTTGCTTAGGAGAAGCGCAGGTGACAAGACTGCTCAGTAAAGATCTCTGGAGTTCATTGGCCAGTGAGAGAGCAAGATGGTCTGTGGAGGGGACAGAGGCACAGGAGAGTCGGGGAGGGTGGAGAGAAGGTGTGCTGACTCTGCCTGGCATTGTGGAGGGCATGGAAAGCCAAAAGCCACTCTGCCAGAGGTATGTGGTGCACCGGGTTTCAGTACATTGGATCAGGCTGAGGCTGAGATTTGGAGTTAGCCAGTGACCAGGGAGAGCAGGCTCAGTGGGTGGCAGACAGAGTGGGCCCTGGTGATAGCGGGCCAACCCTGTGTGCCTAAACGGAAAGCTGGGGAGGGCTGTGGGAGAAAGCTGGTGAGGAGTTTGCTGCACAGGGCAGAGGAGAAAGGGACTAGTGGCAGGTGGGGAGGTGTGGGTGTCTTTGTTTTCAGCGGGAGGTAGAGGTGTTTGCACCTTCTGGAGAAGGATGCAGAGGAGGAGGGGATGGTGTTGGCGCACTGACCCGGTCAGGCAAGGTGATCTGTGTGTACCAGAGGCAGGGGACCTGGTCTGCCCTGCAGCCTGGACCTTGCTGGCGGGCGAGGGCATGCTAAGGGGCAGTCGCAAACTTTCTTCCTTGGGTGGCTTCAGCCTTCTCAATAGAGTAAGAAACAAGGTCACCGGCTGAGAGACAGAGAGAACGAGGGAGAAGGTGTTGAAAGTTTGTGGAGGGAGGAAGGTGTGAAATAATTGTCTAGAAGACTTAATTTGCCTTTCAGTTAATGTGCAAAGGATTTTTTTTTAATTATACAAAATTGAAAATAGAGAAAACCACAGAGGCAGTGCAATAAGCACCCATGAGCAATGCATGGAGCACCAACAAATGCTAAAAGTTTGCCATAGTTGCCCCAGATCTGTTTTAAGCAGTAAGACATTAGAAATGAAATGAGTTATCAGAACATAGTTAATTCTTGCTCTACCCAGCCCTGAATGAGATGAGGGAACTTAGAAAGCTTTAGCTCCTAACCACCCGCTTCTGCCTCCAGCTTTTGCTTTTGGCATTTCGGTTCTGTCCCGCGCTCACCTTGCCAGGTCGGACGTTCTGCTGTCTATCGCCTGTCCTTGTTCAGATCTGCCTACATGCCCGTTTGCTTACGGAACCTGCTGTGTGCTCAGCTCTTCATTGTGTGCATTCCGTTGCATGCTGTTTGAAGTTCATCCTTTAGTAGTTCTTTCACTGAGTCAGTGAGTACTGTAATTCCCTAATCTCTGCACATGTGAAAATGTTTGTTCTTAATTGTGTGTGATATTTTAGGTGGGTACAGAATTTCAAGTTGGCAGATTTTCCCATCAGCATCTAAAACACATGATTCATTTTTCTTCTGAGATGTATTACAGCTGGCACTATTCTATAGATTTCATTTGCTGTTTGATGATATTTCAATGACTTTAAGTTGTCCTGCCATTCACTTTCTGCCCTTTTTCCTTCTTTCCTCTTACGTGGGTAGAGTGCCTTCTGATACAGGCATAGGAACGGGAGGTGGTGTAAGATCCAGTTCGTCTTCTCCCCATTACATGTGATGTGAATAATGATGATAAGAAAGATATAAGTTGTTCTTATGTGGTAGTCCTTGTGTTACCATCACTCTGTGGTGTCAGAGCTCATTGAATGGCTAACATGTGCCAGGCATTGTGCTGGGCACTGGGAGGCGATGAAAAAGATACACAACATTTCATTCTCACAGATTTCGCAGACTCACATGAAGGGTTTTCTAAAAAGCAGGAGAAGCCATGCTCAAGCACCTCAAGTCAGCGTGACTGTGCCGGAAAAAGTGATGAGTGGAACTAGGGAAGGACTGGCCGTATCTGGGATGCTGAAGGGGGCCCCTAGGGAAGCTGGAAGACAGGGTACGGGCCTGGAAGGGTTGGGGAGGCCTGCGGAACAAGGCTTCAACCACCCCAATGCTGTCTAGCTTTCACACACACCCAATGTGCTGGAATTTGCAGACTGGTTTCCCAAGATATCTGTCTAACAGAGCCTCTCCTTTCCATTAGGATGAAAACCAGGAAATCCCAGGAGTCTCCAAACCTGCTCTTTCCTAAACCCCTGTTGAATTCACTCCTTTTCTCCCTACTCATCCCCTCTCACTCCACCATCTGTTCTTAGAACATGGCAGCCTTGGGGTACAGGAGCACAAGGCTTCCTCCTGGCTTGGTCTCCCCAGGTCGAGCTGAGCCCCAGAGCTCTCCTGTAGTCCTCTTCTGGCCCTCTCAGCTCTCCCCTCCTCTGTGACCTGCTCCTTTTTCTTTTCATTTGTCCTTTCCTGATCATTCATTCATTTATTATTCATATGTAGACTATTTCCAAAAGGAATTAGGAGCAGACTCTTATTCAATATTCTGTCCAACCACTTTCCTTCTTTCTCTTCTTCCGACTTTCCTAATCCTTTCCTTTATGGCAGGGCAATGTCAAGATAATTAAAGAATGCTGGTTCCTGAGCATTTCACTAAAATTGCCTTCTACAAAATAGAACTCCTTGTGTATTCAATGAGATTGTTTGAGAAAATAACTCATCTTACATGGCTCAGCTGTTTCAGGGTTCAGATTCAATTTGGCTATCCATCCAAAAGTTGGGATTTTTAATATAAGCTTTTACAAACCACTTGGGTATTCAAAAGTTTAATACATAACAAACAATAAAAATCATACTTGGAAATCCAGAGGAGTAAAAATGCTACAAATATTCATGTTCATACATAATCTGTACTCCCTGGAACCTGGCATTGAAATTTGAGAAGCACATTTTAGATTCCATTAAGCACATTATATTTACTTATGGAGTTGCTGTCAGGGCAGGATTTGGAGGAAATTTGAATTTTTCCATCATTTAGACATCCCGCACACTCTCTTTGCTCTGTGATGAGTTAGAAAGCTTGGCATGACTATAGGCAGGGGGAACCTTGAGCTCTTCCCACTGATTTTGAAAGAGTCTATAAAGTCGTAGGAGGAAGCCTGGCTTAGCCTCCCTCCAGCCTCTCCGGCTATCAGGTGCTGTAGGCCAGTGCCGCCCTTCCCCTCCTGACACCTCTGGCTTGTCCATCATCCTGGGATCACAGCACCATTCTTGGGTTTCACTGTGACGGCCAAGTGTGATGATTTGAGCCACAGTATGCACTCAGCAAGCACCTGGTGATCGCTAAACGCCAGTAGGCGGAAGCCGGCAAGGAGCAGGGGGAGACTAAGGAGCTCTCGCGTTAGAAGTCAGGTCAGAGTGCGGCTCTCATGGGGAAGGTCATTATGATCTTCAGTCATGTTGTTCCTCACAACTATTCCAAAATCTCTGTGGGTATTATGGCCCCAGGTTGCTGGTGGTCTTCACTCATTTTTCACAAACTTTTTATTGCAAATTAGTATATGCTAGCTGCTATTCGAAGCAAAGATCAAAATCCCTGCTCGTTCTCTTTCTAGCAGAGAGGGGCGTGGGCAATGGGAGACCAGGCTGTAGAGGGCTCTTGTCCTGCCTCTTCTGAGACGTGCATGAAGAAACACACAGAGAAGTGAGGACTTTGAGAGAGGCTAGAGGACAGCAGGTCCTGCCCAGGAGGGGGTCAAATGGCCTCAGGGTGTCTGGCTGGGCGACTTAGAGTCCTGGTGTCACTGCTGACAGGGCGAGGATTCAGGGTGGCAGTGGCTAGTGGCTCTGGATGCTGTTCCCTCACACTTCTTGGAGTCTCGCATCACTCGTGAGCTGGAAGCACAGAGCAAAGCTTTCCAAAGGCATGCACCACCTGGCCATCGCTCTGGGTAGATGCGGAGCCTCAGGCTGGTGGGGACTCTTCCACAATCACCCAGTGCAGGGAGCAAAGTCGAGGAGTGCATTTCTCTCCAGCCTAGTCTTTTGTTCTAAGCTCAACTTCATTTAGATTCAAAGAGGAAGAGTAAGTTTTTGTGCCTAGTAGATTTGAGGTCATTTATTCACCGGACACTAAGAGGCTAAAAGCCTTGTTCAAGGTCACACAGGTGCTAAGATCAGAGGTGGGAGAAGGCACGTCTTCTCTCTGGACAGCACGTTCTCTTCTGAGTTCCTGTCTTACCGGGTTACATGGGTTTGTTAGTGAAAAACCCCAGAGCATATGGAAATAATATGATTCTAGGACTGGCTCAGAGTATTGAAACACACGACAGAACTGCAGTTTTGTCCCCAATTTCCAAAGCAAATAGAGCGTTTCATTCTGTTTTAGGCAAAACTTCCCAGGGCTCTCCAGGCTCAGTGTACTCTGGGAAGGGAACAGAGGGCAGATGTCCTTAACTTGTGGCAAGGCCCATATTGTGGGAGAAACACGGTGGCTGGGAATCTGAGTCTCTCCGTATTAGGTTTCTCCACATAAAATCACAGAATGAAGTCATCAGTCTGCTGCCTGTGGAAGGGCACACTTAGCACGGAGCTTCCTCTGGACAGCGTGCCTGGCCACACTCTGAGTGATTTGTGGGACACAGTTCTCTGGCAGGAGCGGGGGATCTGAAGTTCCGACTTCACAGGTGCGCCTGTGCTTTAGCGGAGTGCCTCCTACTACACTCCCTTCCCTCCAGCAGAGGCTCACTAGGAGCTCCCCAGTGGCACCTGGACCCTCAGGAGGCTGGAGAGTCCTGGTCCCTGTCCCCAAGGAGTTCTCACTGTTGTGTCTTGGGAAGCCCCAGTGGTTCTCTCAGCACACGCTGTCAATCTGACGATTCACTGCCAAGAGACAGAGCCCCCGGTGGAGCACAGAACTGAAGAATTAGTGTGCGACGCTCATCCTGGAGCTGTCATTCACCGCTCAGCCTAAGAGCAGCAGGCTGTTGTCAGAACAGAGTAAGTAAATACGAAAAGCCAGGAATCGGCTGAAGGTTTTGAAGTCATTGTCCCTAAGCAGGTAAGAAGCAGAGTGCTTAGGAAGAGAGGCCGCTGTTGAGGGTCCTTCTGCTCAGTGCAGCACAAACTCATCACGAAACACCTGCCAACCCTTGCAGAGTTTATAATCTACAGCAGATGAATGGGCAGTAAATGCGGGAATGGTGCCATTTTTCTAGGGAGCTTTGGGAAATTTACCTCCTTTACAAAGTTTGCACAAACCAATTCCAAATAGAGAGCTATTTTTCTACTTCCGATCTACAGTTTTATTCTGATGAGCTTTTCCTCATTATGTGGAAATTACTTGCACTAATACTTTTACAAATTGTAAAGACGTAATTTGTCTTTAGTGACAGGCTGTGTGTGGCCATGCCACCGTCCCCAGGATAAGCGCAGGAGTGTTCCTCACTCCACTTGCAGGGCTTAGCTGCCACCTGAGAGGCCAGGGAGAGGTTCTGAGGGAGCACAGGGAAACTCCCGCCTCTGTGGCCTTTCTGGGTCACTGGGAGCTCTAAGAGGAGCCTCTCCCTCCTCATCTGTTACTCCGCCCATGCTTCCTGTAGACTTAGAGCGCTGAAGGTGCTTTTGGCTACATATGCAAGCAGGAGATTTCACTACAGAGAAAAACAGAGAAGGGCGTTGTTGGGTAGTTTCAGGACCCAGTCTCTTCCAACTCTTCCTGCTCTAACGTCCTTAGGCTGTGGACTAGGACACTTGCAGATCTAGGTGAGGTACAGAAATCGACAGGGAGGGGATGAGCACTGAGGGTCCCTTCTTACACCTCCTGATTATGGTCAGGATAAATCCCAACCTTGCCCTCACCCCAGGCCAGGACGGCGTCTTAGCCCTGGTCCTGAACTGAACACAGCAAACCAACTGCAATCCCAAGATCTGCTCTGCTTAAGCAGGAGGCCAGAGCCACACTGTCTTCAAGGACAAGGCTCTGTGAAGGCAACTGGCATTCGGTTCTGGGTTAGCCAAGAAGCTGGTTGGAGGTGTGTCTGAAAGCTGGGAGGGCAGCTAACCCCAGTGGGTTCTCTCATCCCCTCCTCCCAGCCCTGCTGATGCAGCCACCAGTCCCTCAAAGTCTCTGCCTCCCTTTTTAGCTCCCCAACCTTGGAGCTTCACGTGATAAGAAAGATTAGGGAGCTCTTGCTAATGATTCGTTTCCCATGTTGCAGAAACTTCTGGAGAACTGGAACAAAAGGAAAATGGTATTTTGGGTCAAATCTCAGCTTGTTATACACCTGGGCAGTGTGTTAATTAAACCTCTGAGTTCTTCAAGCATCTGAGCTTCTCTCACTTACCATCTCCAGGTGGGCAGCAGGATCCCTTGGGAAAGAGTGGCAGGACAACCTTGGGCATCACGAGGGCGCTGTTGCAGGACCATGAGTCCTTGCTGCCTGAGCGCTTCTGGGACAATGTGCTAACGTCTGCCCCGCTCTCTCTAAACACCGTGCGTCGGGCAGCTGCAGTGCTGTTGGCAAACAAGCACAGTGGCGAGGCCCTCAGGACTTCAGAGATAGAACCACAGCACAAAATCAGTGGGGGTGTTGGCAAGGGACCGTGGGGAAATCGAAGCGAGGAGAGAGTGGAGCGCAGAGGACTTTACCCAAAGCATGAGTCCGGTCCTGTGGATAAGGGCAGCACCGGCCAGAAGTGGGGGTCAGTCAGGGCACTGTTGGGCAGGGGGAAGGCTGGACCATACTGGAGGACAGCAGGCTGCCCTCAAAAGCAAATGATACAGGGACCCAAGACGGGATGAGCTGGGGCGGTCGGCAAGCCCCGTCGACAGAATCACCCTGGAAAGCACACCCACAGCCTGGAGGGCAGGGTGACACAACAGCTCGCACCGGTGCAGCTCATGCGGGGCACGCACGCAGTGGAACGGGGCCGCCGTGATGCAGCCATCTTTCTGCAATTTCTTTCATCTTGAAACCACACATAACTTTTGACGATGCAAATTTGTAAAATGTCACGCTTTATGCATTGCTTTTTTGGCATCTACTTTAGTTTTTAAGAATGGATGTTGTCTAATTATGCAGAGGAGCTTTGGATGAGGAAATCACTAAGTGTGCATTAAATAGACAACTTTAAATAATGGCACTTGTGCTAAGAAGTGTATTTTCTGGCAAGCAACTAATTTATAATGGTCATAGATAAATGCATTAGTGTATGAAATGCTTGTCTTTATTTATTGATTGGAAGGGGCAGTATTATATTTTTTGAGTATGTCTTCTTTATTAGGTCTGTTTTCCATCTTTTACAAAGTTGCTCATATTTCATGTTTATTGACATTTGCTGCACTTAAATGTTGGAAAATCAAAGCAATTTCACAGTATAAAAAAAAACAAACAAAAACAAAAAAACCAAACCCAACATTAGCATGAGTCAAGCCTTGCTTTCAGACAACAGGTAAACTGATCAGGGCAGAGCTCTTCCTTCCTCTCCCCTTTCCCTGGGAGCCCTGTTCTCCTTTTAAGCGTGCACATCTGAGGTGGAGAATGAGATTGAATAACCACATTTACTGCATTCTAGTGCGTAAAACACTACCTAGGTCTTTCTGAACCAATTTAATTTTTAGCTTTATTCTGGGCCTAATGCAATGTTTTAGTTCATTGCGCTTTTTGGATGTGCAGAAGCAAAGATAATGTGCTGCACTACGTTCATTACTGTTTCATCAGGCTTCTTTGGTGTATCTACCTTTTGGTTATTTTAAAATGTTTCATCCTTATCACTTCAGTTGTGAAATGTAGATTCATTAAATTACTGTGCCGGTGCTTCCGTGGAGCCGTCTGCTTAAAGAGTGATTCTCAGGAAGCCGCAGAGCCACCTGCCAGGCTCCTCCCCGCACTGACTCTGAAGGTGCTTCTGTTGGGAAGAACAGGTGTGCTTGGCTACACCCCTGAGCGTCTGAGACTCTAGAACTTGACTGACCTCCTCAGAGATGCAAGACCAACAGGTGCCCCCGAAAATTCACGTGTGATCTGCTCTCCAAGTGAAGGGACGATGGCATCTGCTCTCCAATAGTGGTGGCGTGGTCTAATGAGAGTGACAGTACTCACAGGCACACAAGGGTTTAATATTTCACGGTGCTTCCACACGTATCATCCCTGTGGCTAGCTGCGTGCAGCGGTGAACAGCTCGCCGGAGATGAGACCATGTGAACGGAACACACAGGCCCTCTGAAGTAAGCCACGCCAGCTGCATGCCCATCGAGCTGTTGCTCACCTCTCAGGATCAGCGGGTTCTGCTCCAAGAGGCCTCTCCCTCTTCCCAGAAAGAGGGCAAGTCGCTGGTTACTGGCAAAGACAGCGGAGCAGATTATTCCTTCTCCTTTGCTCAGAAAATACTTCTGACTGAACAGTTCTCTGGCCAACATGGTAGGAAAAGACCAAGAGCCACTCGGTTGGGTCATTTATTTCATGTGACATATTGCACAATACAGGATAAGACGTTTATTGCCCAGAGAAGTCCAGCAGTTCATGTTCAGTAAAAACAAGCATGTCCGGCTATAAATGACAACCGCAGGGCCCTATTTATCAGATATTAAATTAGCAAAGCTGTAAATCAAGGGCTCCAATTGGTTTAAAGAATAGGGAGAGCTGATCAGAGGCCCACTTTCCTGGGAAGAATGTGGTTTCGGGAATGAAACGTAAGCCTCCCTAGTTCTGTCCATATCAGGTCTCCTAGGGAAGCCATTGCCTGGGGACAGTGGGTCTCTGCAACATTCCAGCAGCAGTGTGCAGCGATGAGAGAGGAGACAAGGGTGCTACACCGAGGAGTAGCTCTCATCCAAGTCTGGCTGCATCAGAGGAGCCCGCAGCCATCAGGGATGCTCTGTGTCAAAGCTGCTTCTGCCTGAGTGCGTCTGAAAATAAACACCTTTGCTCTCTGTCATTACTGTTTCATTAACACCTTGGCCAAGTTCTTTGGCCAAAGAGACCAGATTTCAGTGTGATGCTAAATTATTCCAGGCCAGTGTGTAATAGCCCTTGATAATTTCATATCTACTATCCCTCTCTCAACTGATGCATCTAGCTTCACACACACACACACACACACACACACACACACACAAAAGCATGAACAAGCAGATAGAAATTAGAGATTGTGCACTAAAAAAAAGAAGGGAGAGGAAAGAAGGGAAAAAATAGGAAAGCTATTTAGGGCACAGTTCCCATTGGATTTCTCTGCAAAGCAGTTTAACTGTAGTTAGTAAGTGCTCAGTGTAATCTAATAAAAGGCATTTTGCAATATTAAGCAAAAAACATCTGGTACCCAGAATTCCCTGATCATTTTTAACTAGATGCAATATCTCTCTCTTT